>CM054062.1:322045416-322081634 GCA_028641055.1 Alopecurus myosuroides
TCCTTCAGACCTCTCAGTTCTGAATCCCCCTTCTATGATATATAGATGATTTAATTTTCTCTTTTGCTGCTACGCAGTCTCTTTCTAGGTTATCTTACTTGGCATCATTAGGCCATATGACGCGCATATCAACACAATTTGAGAAGACCTGGAAAACAAGCGGGCCTCGTGCGTTGCAGCCTAGTCAGGTGAGGATAAAATGCTAGCTATGTTTCAACTTCACAAATAAACAGGAATATACGTGAAGACCTGAAACCTAAAGTGTTACTATGTGCTTTTTATGGCAGTGGGGTATGATTTGTCCATGTGATACTCCTGAAGGGGAACTTTGTGGGTTGACCAAATCTTTAGCTTTACTGGCCCACATTACAACAGATCAAGAGGATGGCCCACTGATGAAACTGGTTTCTTTTCTCTTATTTCAGTGACTTTTATTTTATTGTCTTTACTGCTTTGCTTTTGCCTGCGTTTGTGAGCCCGTTCATGGGTGTATTGAGCTATTGACGAGCCAATATACGACTGTATCCACTGTGATTGGCCATCTTTACGCACACGAAGAGGGGGAATTTGACGATTTGCCACGTTTTACTTTGCAATTTGATTATTTGCCACATCCTGTCTCACTGACATGTGGTGGTCACAGGGCAAATAATCAAATTTCACATGTAAAGCGTGGCAAATCATCAAATATTCCCACAAAGTGTGCTCAGTTGGAAATCATGTGCGTTGTACATGAAATTGTAGATTTATCAGTTTATCACTGGCCATGCTAGTTTTTTGTTTGCATGTGCATATGTCCATGTGTTGCTGCATGATTGCATGTGCATCTTCATAATATACTCCCTCTGTCCGGAATTGCTTGTCGCTCAAATGGATGTATCTAGCACTACTTTCAAGTAATCTCTTTAGAGCTGTAACAACATATTTGTATTGGTAGTTTCTCTAATTCACTAGGTTCTACATACCAGCAGAGCACAACTCAACAGTCACATTGTGGTCATTGATCACCTAAATTTGCCATGCGCTATCCTATCCGGAATTGATTGTGGTGCAACCTGCTGCATTTTTTCCTTCTTCATGTTGACCTGCTTTCTCTGCACCTGTTATATAGAAGTGCTACAAGTTATGATTAACCTTATAACTTCCATGTTCTGTTCATTGTGTACTAGTGTTATAGTCTAGGCGTGGAAGATTTATCAATTCTATCAGGAGAAGAAATTCATGCAGAACGTTCATTTCTTGTCATGCTCAATGGATTAATAATGGGGATACATCAGAAACCTCAGGTCTAATTCCTTATTAAACTTGACTATATTTTTTCTTGTTTCTTTTTTCGTTAAGCCATCCATGATGCTTTTCAGTTATTTGCTAACAAGATGAGAACATTGCGTCGGTCACGCATGATTGGGGAGTTTGTAAGCATTTTTGTAAATGATAAACAGGTATTGATTAATTTTTTCCTGATTTTTACTAGCTTACCATAAATACTAGCACCATGCTAAGAAATTGTATACTCAGCAACTGTAAGGAATAACAATGTGTTTTGAGAATTTCAAATAGCAAGAACAACCGACTGTCCAACTCTACTGCCGGTACTTCCAGAGAAAAAATTTCCTAGTTCAAAGCTAAATAAAAGAATTGATTGTTGTGCGGAACTCTTTTATAAAGTTCACCACTATTCAAAATCACTTCTTTATCTCAAGATGCTGTGAACGTGGTAGGTGATAGGATAATAATTACACTACAGCTGGTAATAGATGGCCCTGGACAGGTGAGATGCGATGCCCAGCCAAGAGGAGGCTGCCGCACAGCAAAACCCTGGGAGGGAGGATAATTGAGACTATTTGCTTGCAGCGATATGCCATTTCTGTCACTTCTATTCCATGCTGTCTAGGAGGGGCCATATGAGTGGATTTTTGTTTTCCCAAACCTGACTATCCTTTTTAACTGTACAATGTTGAACTAATTCCTTGGTTTCTCCTTTGAAGTAAACAGTGGTTATCTGTTAAGTATCATTATTTAGGCGTCTTAGGCAATGAGTACTGTGCTCTTTATATGGATGCACCTGAAATTTTAAATGGTATAAATAACACACCTTGTGGTAGGCTCTACCACGATTTTATATTAAGTACTTGTATCTTGTTTGTTTGTTGGTTGGTTGTGATCTGCATTTTTTTTTCTCCAAGGATATTTTGGATCTAACTTGTTTATGCCATTTCTAGCATTGCATTCACATTGCCTCTGATGGTGGTCGTGTTTGTCGTCCGCTCATAATCGCTCACAAGGGGAAATCGAAGGTCAAAGCGGAACATGTGAAAGAACTGAGGGTTAGCAATTCACATAACTTTTTGATATTTTTTGTTTTGTTTTCTAGTTTCCAACTGATTTTTCCTTTCTAGGATGGTAAACGCACATTTGATGATTTTCTGCGTGATGGGTTGATTGAGTATCTTGATGTCAATGAAGCCAACAATGCATTGGTACAACGTGATCTTGTGACCTTTTTATGGTTTATTTGATTCCTGATAATATGGTTAAGATCATCCAAACAGATTGCATTGCGTGTGGATGAGGTTCAAGATGATCAGAGATGCACCATCACACACATTGAAATAGAGCCATTTACTATATTAGGAGTTATGGCTGGACTCATTCCCTATCCACACCATAACCAATCTCCATTCAACACTTATCAGGTATAAGGATGTCGATTATTGTTATACATAACGATTCGTTGAATCTGTTCTTAACATTTTCTAAATTTGCAGTGCGCAATGGGTAAGCAAGCAATGGGCAATATTGCTTATAATCAGGTAAGAAACAGCCTAAGTTGTTTCTCACCATTTAAATGCTGCATTATTTTTTGTTTGTTTTCATTCACATGAATGCAGCGTGAAGTTGCCTGGTTAATTGCAACCTGTGTGCACATTCGACCATTGATATTTTTTTTTCTCTAAATCAATGCCTGGATAAAATTAATTTCCTTTGCATGCTCAATCCTTTGCTTTTATCCTGGAAATTTTCTTCGTGTGTACAATACTGATGATTATATTCTTTTTAACTCTGGCCCTTGTTCTAAGCTTGCTTCCTGACTAACGTGAAATGTTGGTTCTTTGGAATGTGTTACAGTTGTTCCGAGCGGATTCTCTACTGTATTTGTTGGTGTATCCACAACGTCCCCTTCTTACAACAAAAACAATCGAGTTGGTTCGTCACCTGCCCCCTGCTCTCCCCTCATTTTAAATATTATGTGTCACATATTTTACTGCATGTCTTCAGGTGGGATATGATAAGCTTGGGGCTGGGCAGAATGCAACTGTTGCTATCATGAGTTCTAGTGGATATGATATCAAAGATGCAATCATATTGAATAAATCATCTGTTGACAGAGGTTTTGGTCGCTGCATAGTAATGAAAAAGTAATATTAGGCTTTAAACAATGTTGCTCTTCCTTTTTCCTCTGATTTGTTTCTTATAGTGTATCTTTGGTTCTCGTCCTAAAGGTACACGGTGACAATGCAGAAGTATGAAAACGGTATATCAGACAAGAATGTTAAACCAGAGAGAGATAAAGATGGTGCTTTGAGGAAACAGAATATGCGGGTATTTAAAGCATCGACCAGTGACTGTTCTGAAAGTATCATCTTTCATTTTTCTCGGTAGATTGGCATATTTGCCTAATTTGAAGTGAATAATACTGGAGTCCACTTTGAGTAGGGAAAAGAGGGATTTTCTTGTCAATGAAGTCTTTCATTTATATTGAGCTATTTATTTTTTCTGGAAAAGGAAGCAGAAGTCCATAGGAAGAACCCGTCAACTATTGAGATATTTTACCTAGTAGTTACATTAAAATTGATATAATTTATGCATTATTTTCTCGACCTTCTTTCCAAGGACTTGAAAAATTTAACATCAGCTGTTTGCATTTCTCAACATACATTGTTTCTGTATCTCATCCCAACCCATCTTATCTAATTCTTTAATTGAATTTTAGATTTTATATGGACTGTCATAAAATTGACATTGCTATTAGGTTACATGGATAATGGGTGGTTTAAGTGTTTATGAGATTTCTTTCCAGCAGTTTTTTGTCTGTTTGTGTTGTTTTTATAATATATGTATATCATTTGCATTGGGTGATAGGATTCAAATGCGCTTGCCAGTACCAAACTGGCTGAAGTTATTCATGTTCTCTACTCTGTCTACATTTTTCAATAGCTTCTAAAGCCGAGGGAACTTTTGTTGACAGGCATTGGATGAAGATGGATATGCCGCGCCAGGTCAACCAATCCACAATCATGACATATATGTGAATAAGCAGTCTCCCAAGTTTATTCCCGGGATTACTGCAAGAACTCCTCGTGTTGCATTAACATACAAGTGACTGTTCTTATATTTGTTTTTGCTTTTTTATGTTCCATCTTCTATTATATGGCTCCAGTAGTTTCTGTTAAAGAATGTTATATGTTCTCAGTTTAAACATTACTCATCCATGGTCAGGGGTTATGAGGACTCACCTGCTGTTTACAGAGGTGAGGATGGTGAAACCAGCACTGTAGATCGTGTAATGCTTTGCTCAGATATATATGACAGATTGACCATTAAGTGTATTATCCGTCACACTAGGAGGCCAGAGGTATGTCCTATTCCTTGAATCCCTCAATTTCATGTACAAAACGGTTAATGTTAATTTTTGCTTTTCTGTTTGACCCAGGTCGGTGACAAATTCAGTAGCAGGCACGGACAAAAAGGTGTTTGTGGTATCATTCTCCAGCAGGAAGATTTCGCCTTCTCCGAGAGAGGAATATGCCCTGATTTAATCATGAATCCCCATGGATTTCCAAGGTCTTATATTGGCTTGGTTATATTGTACAACCGTTTCCTCTTTTTGTCGATTTCTTTTAAAGTTACCTATTAGCTGTCGCTTTCGTATATGGAACTGCAACCATTCAGTTGGGCATTTCTGTTCACGCCTTATTTAACTCAGCAGCTTCATATGGAAAATTGGCCCTCCTTTTTTACCCCTTTGGTGTTGAAATGTGGAAACCAATTCAGATAGCATGTTTGTTTGTAATACAAAACCACACACATTTAAATGCGTATGTGAGAAGAAACTTGAAGATATTCACCCTATGGGACCGTGATACTTAATGCTTGAGTTTTTCTACAGAAGTGATCTGGACTTGTGAGTTCCTTATTGAAGACACCTAGGAGTAAATCAATTTGCATAGTTATTCAATGTTCTGGGTTGAGATTGATCACTTCATACTGTTAGTTTATCGAAATTATTCTGCTGTTATTGTGAGAGCATTCTCAACCTTGACCGACTCTTGTTTTGTTCACTAGTCGAATGACCATAGGAAAAATGTTTGAACTTCTTGGGGGAAAGGCTAGTGTTGTTGCTGGTGGAGTGAGTTGTCGATTTCATTATGGCAGTGCATTTGGTGAACCAAGTGGTAATGCTGACAAAGTGGAAAACATGAGGTAATAGCATTGTTTTGTTTGCCATGATTATTTCTTCTGGAAAGGTATATAATTATTCTTTAACATTGTTTTCATCATACTAGCTATACTCTTGTCAAGCACGGCTTCAACTATCATGGAAAAGATTTATTATACTCAGGTGTGTTTCTTGTATCAAGTACTGATGAACTATGCATTTTCATGCTATTGCAAGCCTGTGTTTACTAGATTCGATTGAACTTGAAACCATGGTGCTGCAGCTAATATGCAAATAAAATAAGCCATCTGAGGACTTAAATTTCTCAAACACACATCTAAATGCGTGTGATTTTGTATCGGAAGAGGATTGTGCGAACTTCATTTGTTTCATTTACCTTGAGTTGATTGATAATATTTTATGCGTCAAGTTTCAGTGTGCATTTATGAAAAATATTGGCTGTGTAAACTTAGGTCACATAAAAGAGACTGCCTATGGTTAAACAACTTCTATCCAGCGGATTTCGCCGGTTCTCGGTCGACTTCCTTGGTAGTGGTTGGTTTTTGGCCTTGAATACTATCATATGCTATGTACCCAGGATGTATGCAACTCTGTATTTAGATGTATCTGAAGCTTGAAATCTTGGAAGATTGAAATGGCAATTTCATGAAATACTAACTGCTTGAAACCGTCTGGTTTTGTCCTGTTATGACAAAATAGCTATGGAGCTATGTGTACTAGAAACAGATTTTGAACTCCACGAATTAAAAAATTCTTTACCATCTTTCTTGGTTTCTACTTTTATTGCCATTCATACACTGATCACACATTGGGTGAGTATTTGGTGAAAAAGTGTCAAGATGATGCCCTGTGCTATTATCTTATTTGTCAGATGTCATTTCTGTATAGTTCGTGTGCAACACCCATCGGCCCTAGGAAGGATTCTTGAGAGCCAATTGTTTCCCTGTTTTCAGGCACTTTAGGCCACCCTCTTGACGCATATATCTTCATGGGGCCAATCTACTACCAGAAGCTGAAGCACATGGTAAGCATAGTTTCGTTTGTTTGATTCATTTTTGCTCGTCTATAAAGAGATGTTATGTTTTCTACTGCTGATACTTGTCCACCGTGCTCAGTCTACTAATACTTAAAGGGTTGATAAAAAATAGAGATTGTGGCTGTTAGAGATAGGTTGTATTATCATCTCTGAGTTCAGGATCTCTACCTACCGTGCGCAGTCTACTAGAACATCTTGCAATGCAATACATCTCTAACAACCACAATCTCTATTTCGTGATAGCATTGATCGTGATAGCATTGCGAGGAGCTAGTTAACAGTTAACACTTTGGAGTAATCCAAAGTAGCAGGGCCTGGAGCATTTGATAGTAATATTGTTTTGGTTGATAACTCTATTACATGTGATGCATCCCGCGGATCTAAACAATCTCAAACATAGGATAGTCAAGGTGATATAACTATATATGTTATACATGATATTCAGATTGTGACAGGTGTGTTTGTGCTGAAGTTGGATGCATTAATAGGAACATGCATTCCATCACTCTTTACTTGCTTTAGTAGAAACTTGCATGATATATTTTTTAAAGGTGTTAGCAAGCATGAGCTATGCTTGCTCAAACTTCAAACTCCACAGATATCTAATAAAATATCATTAGCAATTACATAACCTTTTTTATTTCTGGGTTTATTCAAGATAATATATTATTCCCCTTTAAGGGTCGTTGAGATTTCATTTGCAATTTATTGTACAACTCTGTAAATAGCTGCATATATGTGAATTCTCCAGGTTCTTGATAAGATGCATGCTCGAGCTAGTGGACCACGTGTTTCATTGACAAGGCAACCTAGTGGAGGGCGATGCAATAATGGAGGTTTTACATCTTCCTTTATATATATGCCAGTGTTAAATGGCTATGAAGCATAGTATTTCTTTCTGTTGGCAATCTTGTTCCTTTTCTGAAAATATGTATTCCCAATAGGCCTGCGTGTTGGTGAGATGGAGCGTGATTGCTTAATTGCGCATGGTGCCAGCATGCTAATATTTGAACGTCTACTGTTATCCAGCGACCCATTTAAAGTGCAGGTAACCTTTGAAGTAGATTAATATTCTTGCCATATTCTGAACTGCTGGTATAACGCAAACCGTGCATACTGTTGTTCCAGTTCTTGCTCATGGGTTGAGTGGTTAATCTGACACTAAAAGGTATTCAGTATCGACGAATTGTGAATTTTGTCAAGTATCTTATTCATGATTGTTCATGCTCTCCAGGTTTGCAGAAAGTGTGGCCTTTTAGGCTACTACAACCATAAACGCAAAGCTTCCTTTTGTACATTGTGCGAAACTGTAGGAAACATGGCCCAAGTGACGATGCCATATGCTTTAAAGCTTTTGTTTCAGGTACTGCAGAAGTTGTAGAATTACTGATCCTCACCTAGTTAACAGCCCGAGGCTCAATTGTTATCCTAAATTTATTTCTCAGATATCCACAATTACTTCTAAGCTTTGTTTATATGCATTCAAAGCTGCCTGGAACCCCATATTTATAGATCTGACTGCAGAAAATTGCATGTTACCTACTCCTTCTAGTCTAAAGAAGGCCTTAATTTTTGACACTTAGATGGTCTCGAGAACACAAATTTGACCATTGGTTTTTTATCACTGTACATTTGAGACATTGTGGAAGTATTTTTGCTTTCTAAGCATCCAATTAAAACTCTTGCGAGGAATAGCACTCATGCTGAGTTTTGTAGGTACATCACGTGTCCTATACAGCTAGTTAACTCCCATCTCCTTTTGTTGTTGAACCATCTTTTTTCAGGAACTGCAAGCGATGAATGTTGTTCCCCGCTTGAAGTTCGCCACGGAAGCCGAAGAATGACTTAAATAACTTGATCGTGGACCGTTAGCGTGTGAGGTGAACAAGTCTTCATACTGTAGCTGATTTGCCGAATGCGTGCAAAGTTTTAGTTGTATGCTCTTGGCCATTTTTCTTTTCTTCCGTACACAAGAGTGGAGGGAAAACTAGATTGGAAGTTGTCATTTGTCTTTTCTTTTTGGCGAATAGATTTGAAGTTATCTTGGGAACTACTCATATAAAGGTTCTCATGATATACATAACACCTGTAAAAAGGCTACCCTGTCTCGGGGAGAGGTCCCGTGACCTTGTGCACGGTGGAAGAAGCACATGGTGTGTATACCCTCCGTATTTTCAATTGATGGAAAGAAAAATATACGACTGACCCCACCACCTCCTCTTGGACCAATAGGATCTTCTCAATCGCCAAGAGCTAGTCTCTCCGTGTCCAACATATTCACACTACGGGACACACTATGTGACGGTTGATTTTTTAAGGCACTTTCTTATAGGCAATTTTCAAAGTGTCTCGAAAACTATTTTTTGAGGCACTTTTTAAAAAATGCCTTGAAAAACTGGTTTTTAGTGCCTTGAAAAACCTAAAAGTGCCTCTAAAAATTGATTTTTGAGGCATAATTAACAAAATGCCTCAAAAGATCTTTGCCTACCCTATTTGATAGGGCACTTTTTTCAAATGCCCTAAATAATTTTTTAAGCACTTTATGTATTTTTTGAAGCATCTGTACAGATGGTGCCCTTTTATCCATAGAACCGAGGCACATTAATGTTTAATGTTATTGACCTTAAGGTTGAAGTTCTAGTAAGCTTAAGGCTGGTCACAGTAGGAGTAACATAGGTAGTAACTTCAATGCCACATAAGCAAAAAAGATGATGTGAAGGCTAATTAATGAAGAGAGGCAAATGAAGTAATATCAAGATAATACGAGTCTAGATAATATGAGTCTAATGCAATAAATGAACTTTTGCATGACACCACATATAAGTTACTCCCTCCGTCCATGATTACTAGTCCTCTAATGAAGAGCATCGTGACCAAGGCGCAATTCTATTGGTGTCCTTTCCACCAATCAACGACACAGTTTTCCAATATCTAATTAATTGCGCAATTAATTTGGCCATGCAAACCAATCAAAATAAGACTAGGTGGGATTTCACAATTATTATGGCACAGTTAATTAGAAAATTAAATGCTTACAGGTCTTATGGGGCTTCATTCTGGACAAATAGATTTTGAGTAGGGGACTAACAAACCAGGACGGAGGGAGTACTACCCACTGTGGAGGTAGTACTCCCTCCGTCCATGATTACTAGTCCTCTAATGAAGAGCACCGCGACCAAGGCGCAATTCTATTGGTGCCCTTTCCACCAATCAACGTCACAATTTTCCATTTTCTAATTAATTGCGCAATTAATTTGGCCATGCAAACCAATCAAGATGCGGCTAGGTGGATTTCACAATCATTACGGCACAATTAATTGGGATAATAAATAATTACATGTCTTATTTGGAGATAATATTGGGACAAATAGAAATCCACTAGGGGACTAGTAATCTTGGACGGAGGGAGTAACATAATCTGGGAAAATGTGATGTTACTAGGTTATGTTACTTCCCATTGTGACTAGCCTAAGCTTAGATTCGGTTGAACAAGTGGTGTACCAAAATACCCGTTTAACTTCTCTCAATGTAACACATGGTCTGACTCTTGTTTCTGTGACTCGCACCATTATGCTCACGAGTAGAATCAACGTTTGAGCCTACCTCTCCCCACATGACCGTTGCGACGGTTAGGCATCCTTAGATAAAAGAGCAGCCTTTTCAGGATTAGTTCGTTGTCCCTTGCTATTGATTCGATTTTTAGAAATTGTTCCTTCTTTCTCACTTTGCTGCATTCAAGGGACGGAAATTAGATAGTTGTGTAGTCTACTCCCTCCGTCTAGGATTTTTAGTCCTCTACCGAAGTACATCGCGACCATGGCGCAATCTTATTGGCCTGGTATATCCTCGTTTGTTCTGCCGTTTCAGCCAATCAACGTGGCAGTATCAATTTAGTTTTAATAGCATAATTATGGTAGACATGCAAACCGTCATTTCAGCCAATCAATGGGGCTGTTTAGGAAAGGAATTAATGAAAGAGAGTGAAAAGTGTGGCTGCGGTGGGATTTTTGAGTTATTAGCGCACGGTCAAATATGACAATAAATGATTGCAGGCCTTATTTGGGGCTAGTTTCTTGACAAATAGAAAAACACTAGAGGACCAAAAATCCTGGACGGAGGGATTATATTAGTTAGATACTCCCTCGGTTCACAATTACTTTGCATTCTGGGTTTAGTCAAAGTCAAATTTTGTTAAGTTTGACCAAATATTCATGAAAAAATATCAACATTTACTATGTAATACTAGTTGAATTCCCGTGGGTTGCCACGGGTCTAAAATAAATTATACATTTTATTTTAAAAGAAACATTCAATTTTGTTCTATCATTGTTTTAGAACTCTATCTTGTTACACGTGTTAGGTAATACTCTAAAAAAAAATCACCACTTGCTATCCAATCTTCGTTGGCAACATGATTATCCAGAGGTAGGAAGTATATTAAAAAATTCTAGTCAGTTACATATGAACTTACTATATTAAATTTCTTCTGGTCAATTACAGATAAGATCACTAAATATATAATATTTTTGATCCATTGTAAGACTCGGGCACACATGGAAATTTTGCCGTTGTCATTTAAAGGTTGCGAAAGGATTGTAGTGCAGGTTTACTACATGTTGTAGCTTACATAATCAAACAATTTTTCTACGCAAACAACACCGGAATATATCTAGTAGACACATGAAAAGTCTGCACACGCCTCTCTTACCGCAACACTAGTGACATACACCCTTGTCTTTGCCTAGCAGTGGTCTTTTCTCATTGCTTATCATGTTTTAGTTGCGCTACCGTCAAGAATGACTGTTTTTGGCTTCTCGCTGTTGAAAACTCGGGATCTTTTAGACCTTGGCATATCCACATAAGGAAATGCCTACTCTATGCATGACGTCGTATAAATCACCGTCAAGAAGCCGATTGAACTCCACATTGTGTGACGCGCCAAGCAGAGATTATTTTTCTTAGCCGAAAATATTGACATGTCCACGAACAACCAAAAAAACCAAGTCATTTTTTTTTTGCACAAAAACTCGTCCCTTCGATATTTGTAATCAACACATGTACCTGCATCTTCTATTTCGATTAACAAAAATTGTGATGTCTTTAATCTTTGGAAGTTCAATATGTACCCGTCTAACCTTACTTTTTTTGACAATGAACCGCTGGAACACATGCACTTGGAGGAACATTCTATGTTGTGCAATGTAACGTCCAAACAATCTTATCACAAAATTACTGACCACTTATGATTTGTACGACCTACCTGACTAAGGGCCTCTTTAGATCAAAGGAATTTCATACGAATTCTAGAGGATTTCAAACCATAGGAATTTTTCCTACGGAATGCTTTTGGATTGTAAGATTGACACCACCAAATACGTAACGAATCTATTCCTTTGCCCTCCATTCCATAGGAATCTCAACATGAGCCCCAACCTCTTTTTATTTTTTCCTTTGAGAAGTCCAATGCACTCATACTCTATCTCTCTCTACTCTCTCTCCATTCCCGTGTTTGTTTCCTGCGCCATCCAAACACATCTTTTACAAAATTCCTATGTTTTAAAATCCTGTAGGAATTAAAGTGCATGACATTGCAATACTTTGTTTTTCCTATTCCTATGTTTTGAAAATCCTTTAAACCAAAGAGGTCCTAAGCGAGCGATCTTAAAATACAGTATGATTAGTATGGCAAGACCAAGAGCTGCCATGAGTCCCCCAATGATCCACTTGTTTCTGTCCATGCTCTTTGACATTGCAGCCATGTTTTTTTTACTCTTGCCAACGTTAACATCAACCACATGCAAAGGTCGTGTGGGCATGAAGTAGTGATGGTTGCTGTTTACTAAGATCCCGTAGATTGACACACCAAGCTAGATCTCTTTCTTCAGCGGTTCCAAAAAATTGACACACAAGATCATTGGTCGCTCATTAGTCATCATCAACCTTCCCCTCAGATCAATAGACACCGTGAGTATGTTAGCCATGCCAGAGTGAAAGAGTTTCTCTCTTGTACCCTACTGGCACATTGGGCGCCGAGATCCCTTTTTCTCCTCTTGAGATTGTTGAGATTGTTTCCATTTGGTTTTTGTGTGTTGCTCCTTCTCTGAATTTTTCCCTCGGTCGGAACCTGTCTAACCTTCTGCATGGGCAAGCTCAACACCTGCAGGAAACATCAAGAGCTCAGCTTGGGGATTCTGTATTTTAGCAGCGAAGCTAGCACCTTGGTAGTCGACGGAGAGTTGGAGATAACCCCACCCCTCATTGAGCCGGAAAATTAGTCTTAACGAGGTCAATTAATTCCTAGTATGGAAGTAGAGTCCCAAGTTGCGAGCCTACCTGTTGCTTTAGATGATTCCATCCGCGGACAGTGCAACAGATGAGGGGCCGTTGTTGGCCATGGCTCGCCAAGCACATGGCACAGTCCATGATGCACAAAGCACACAGAGAAAGGCATGAGCGGCAAAGGAAGATGTTTCTAGAAGACGACCCACCAGATCTGAAGAACACTTCGTCTCCCGTCGCCTCCAATCATGTCACCATGGCTAGAATAAGAAGGGGGAGGGGGAATATGAAACGAAGCACCAGATCTGGTTTATTGGGGAAGGCTGGTGGCTCCAGTGGCCAAAGATCTGGGTGGGGCCGCCCGCCATGGCCGCTTCATCTGTCTAGCGCTGGTTGGTTTGGGCCGCCATGGATGGGAGTCGAGCTCACGCCGCCGTCCATGGCCGCGGCACCCTTCATGGCAGCGTCCGTAAGCTCACGGTTGTTGAACTAATCTGTGCGATCTCCTCCCACCTCGACTGTGACGCCACTCGCCTTTGCCCGGCTGCCCCCAGCTGCCTGTAATCCGGCACCACGCCCTATGTCCTCCCGCCCGGCTGGACTCCGGCGCAGCACCTCTCCCTGGGCCCTTCGATCTGAGAGTCTGGTCGGCCAAGGAAAAATAAGAAGCGAAGCGGTATGATGGCATTGTGTGTATTATGTAATTTGGTGGGAGGGCAAAAACGTAAAATCATGTTGGACGAAAGTTTTGACAGAAACCTTAGGCTGGTCATAATGGGCAGTAACTAATCAGTAACATCAATGCCACGCAGGCAAAAAATCTGATATGGCAAGTATTTAATGTGGAGAGAGATGGGTGTGGTAACTTAGCTAGTTACCGTAACATCACACCTCCCAATGCAACATGAGTCTACAAGCTAATAAATACACCTTTGCATGACACCACTTTTATGTTACTACCCATTGTGGAGGTAGTAACATAGTCTAGAAAAATGGTATTTTTTCCTAAAAATGACCCTTTTTCATGACTAATGCCACATCTGGCCTCTTCTGGAAACTATTTTCAGATCTGGCCTCTCGGGTCGGCGCCAACTCCGATGGAGCCGAACTAGTGCATCTCGGCGCCATCCACGCTTAACGCCGAACTACTCCGCTGGGCCCGACCAATATCCAACGTGGCTAGGTCGGCGCCAATTCGAGTGACGCCGAACCTACCGTATTTCTGAACGGGCGAATCTTTGATTTTCTTCCTCTGACATCTCACCTCGTTGCAGCCGAATGCATGCATGTGCATGCATGCTGCAGCGCCGCATGCCCGCATACGGCATATCGTGGGGCTCTTCTAATCCTCCTGCTAATTGCTAAACATGCTAGACACTTTCCGATTGGTCGCACACGTAAGCTCGCCCTGAATTAGCTCCGCGCGTCATTCACCTACTGCCGCGCTGATTCTTTGTTAAAAAACATAAGTGTAAGCTAGTCTGTACAACATAAGTATAAGCTAGTCTATACAACTGTAGAGGAAGTTGTCTCTATTGATTAATAGCTAGTCCATTGATCTGTACATGATATTGATTTTTGAGGTGCAAATCCCACAACATATATTAGCATGTCCAAACAATTTCGTATTTTCATAATAATTTTGCTTAACTCGGAATTATGACCGGATTATGATCGGATTATCAACACCTTGAGTTATTATCACATTATTGTTTTGACAATTACAAGGTTGCTCTACCTAGCTAACAAGATATTAGATGGAGATTTTACAAGTCTGTTTACAACGGATAATTTATTTTCTCAATATTCTATCTAGATTATCCAATATAGTTAACTCACACGGTTTCCGACGGACTGGGGGTTGATCTACGGCGACTCGTTCCGGCGGACTGGAGGTTGTGCCCGACCGCTTCCTCGATTCTCTCATGTGATTGGGCCGGGGCAGACCGGAGGTGCTTGTCCGGTTCGGGACGACGCTGACGGCTTGCCGACGGGGCTTGGCAGACGTGGCTAGAGGCGGCCGCCTTAGAGCATGTCTAACAGGCCCCGTATATCGCGAGCGCCCCGTAAAATTCCGGCAGCATGCGGGGTGCGGGCCAAAACGGCCTTCTAGCAGCCCCCGTATGCGGCCTGGCCCCTACGAAAATTTTACGGGGCCTGCCAAACCGCCCCCGCCGCCCCGTACTTATAGTGGGTGAGGGTTGGGGTGGGGGTCCAACCCCCCACCCGCAACCCTAGCTCCGCCGCGCGCCGCCGCAACTCCGGTGAGCGATTCCCCACGCGCCGCCGCCCCATTCCCCATTCCAAGCGCAGCATGAGTTCCCCAGACGGCTCCGGCTCCTCCACCGCCCGCTCCAAGTGCCGCCACGAGCCGGAGTCGCTCGAGGAGGCGTGGCGGCGCCACTGCAAACATTCCGTTGCAGGGAGCCGCCGCGCCGCCTGGAAGTACGCGGCGTGGCCGGCAAGCATGCCGGCGTCGCTGGCGGACTACGCCGAGGGCGGGAGGTACTACTCCGTCGACCCGCCGCCGCTGCCGATGAGCGGCCCCCAATTCGCGAAATGGCGCGCGGATTGGGAGATGCACCAGCAGTGCAAGCGCCGCCGTCGAGCAATTCAAGGCGATGGAGGCTTCCGGCCCCGTCGTCTTCCTAGACTAGACTAGGTTAGGACGAGCTCGAGCTCGATTTCATGTAAGCAATGGTGATCATCAATAAAATCGAGTTCATCTATTCTCCCGCGAAGTTTAAATTCAAACATACAGGGCGGCGATACGGGGTCTGCTAGATGAACGCGTAAATCTTAGCACAAAAATTCCTCGATTTCGTTTGCAGGGCCCTCTACACGCGATTTAGGGGGCGAAATTGTAAGGGTTCTGTTAGACATGCTCTTAGGGCATATACAATCGTTTAGACGGCAAAAGTCTGTAAATGGAGTACACGTCAGTTCTAGACAGCATAAAAGACGGCTTGTACAACAGACTTTCTGTTGACTTGTCTGTAAGGACCGGATCTCACAACCGCATCCAATTAAAATATTTATTTTTTAAAGCCAATAATTCAGGATTTGATGCGTTGCTAGCCATACAATGGGAGGAGTGGCGTTGGTAAGGAGCGAATATCGTGGGAATAGACTGTCTGGATAATTACCGACGGACTCATTCTCTCTCCGCCTTCTCTTTCCTCTAACTGACAAAAAATCCTAGGTGGAATCTCTTATAGACAGTTGACTCAACACTACTGTACATGCCCTTAGGGTAACAAAGCGGCAGGTGGTGGCAACTACCTTGTTATGGGGTTGTAGCGCAGTCTGCGGGAGGTTGAGGCTCCTCGTTCGGCCTCCCTTGCCTGGCACGTCGCGTCAGTTTCGGGCGCAAATGCACTTGTGCGGCTATGGGCTATCATATAGCTCTCAGATAGCGGATGAAAGCCTTGGCCTAGCCGTCGAGCGGAGACAGGGGACGCTCATGTATCTGAGCTCCGCATGTATTACTCTCTGAACGGACAACGACGTCGCCTAGAGGGGGGGGGGTGAATAGGCGCTTAAAACTTTTCCGGTTAAGGCTTGCTAAATGCGGAAATAAACTAGGTGTTTAAATTAACAAGCATACAACCTAAATATTCTATGGTCAACTAGATGCACCAACAACTTATGCTAAGCAATACAAGTAACAAGGTGATAGCAAGATATATAACTTCAAGCTCGAAGGCTATCACAATGTAAATTGCATAAGTAAAAAGCTCGGGTATAGAAATAACCGAGGCACACGGAGACGATGATGTATTCCCGAGTTCCTCCCACAAAGGGGAGTACGTCTCGTTGGAGGGGTGTGAGCTCACCACGAAGGCCTACTCAACGCCACAAAGGCCTCACCCTATTCTCCGATGAACCCCGCCACAAAGGCCTAGTTCACCTTCCACTATATGGCAACCTTCAAACCCGAGGCACGCATCCACAACTCAATTGGAGGCTCTCGGTGTCACCACAATCTTGGGGCACGCATCCACAACTCAATTGGAGGCTCCCAAGAACACCACAAGTCGTCTAGGGTCCAAGACCCAAGAGTAACAAGCTCACAAACTTTCAACTTCCACGAATCCTCGTGGAGAGAGCAAACCGATGCAACCGATGCAAATGGCAAGAGCACAAGTGCTCAAATCCTTCACTCTCAAATTCCAACAAAGCAACAAATGCTTATGGGGGAATAAGAGAGGAAGAACAATGGAGGAGAAACACCAAGAACTCCAAGATCAAGATCTACTAAGTTTCCCTCACTAAGAAGGAAGATGGATTGGTGGAAATGTAGATCGAGATCTCCTCTACCTTCTCCCTCAAAGATATGCAAGAATCATAGGAGGGATTGGGAGAGGGGCAAGCTTTCCAAGGTCAACAATGGTGGGAGAGAAGGGGAAAAACGTGCTTGGAAGACTTGGGGACCAATGGGGAAGAAAGCCCCCTTAAATAGGTCCCCACAAAAACTAGCCGTTTGTGCAGGAATCTGGGACCGGAATATCCGGTCCAAGTTTGGACCGGAATATCCGGTCTCAAGATCTGCTCGAAACCTGTTGACTTTAACCGGAATATCCGGTCCCCTTGGAAAAATCCGGTACCAATAATCCGGTCCATGTCAGTGAGCAAATTGGTCTGAAAACTGCCCAAACCGGAATATCCGGTATGCCCCGAATAATCCGGTTCAAATAATCCGGTTTACTCCAGAAGGTTCAAGCTTCCAGTCCTTAGCCATTTTTCGCAGCAACCGGAATATCCGGTCCAGGATGAATAATCCGGACCAAATAATCCGGTTGACTCCAGTAGCTCCAAGCTTCGAGTCCTTAGCCATTTTTCGCAACAAACTCCACAACCGGAATATCCGGTTCCTCCGAATAATCCGGTTCCAAATAATCCGGCTCCTCTCTGTCCCGAATATGGACCAAAACTACCCTAACCGGAATATCCGGTTGCCCGGAATAATCCGGCTAGAATAATCCGGTTGAGTCCAGAACAGAGAGGCTGAACTAGAAACCCCATAACTTTTGCAAATGAACTCCGAACGAGGTAAATCCAATTGCAATGGAAAGATAACAGCAAGGAGTATCCAAACAAAAAGTGAAAATATTGATACCTCAAAGTATGGAGAAGTTACCACACATGGAAGGTGTGGGAACATTCTCAAAGACGAACGGAATATTTCCACCACCGAAAACGCAACAAGTTTTTCTTACGAAATCCGTTTTCGAGAAACCACGGCTTGTCATGAAGATCACGACAAGCACTAAAACCCAAAGGAGACAAAAGCCAAATAAGAACCAAGAAAGAAGATATGCAAAGTATGCAAAGGTTTGAGCTCTCCATAACGATTCGATCGATTTACTCACTTGAGAGCCCCTCTTGATAGTACGACTATCTATCCTATAACCCGGTCTCCCAAAGACACGAGACCGGTAAAATAGAAAACCTATCAAGATTATACCTTTGCCTTGAGCATTCCACTTGAGCTAGATGATGACGATCTTGACTCTCTCAAGTTGGATCTTCTTTCTTGATTGCGCTTGCTAGCACAAACTCCGCTTCATGAAGACTTGCAAGTTGCTCCCCCATACACCATTATGGGAGAGACTAGCTCCCCCATACGCCATTATGGGAGAGACCCTTCGGCAAATCTTCACAAGGCCACAATCTCCAAAAGGGTGGCAAGCATCAAGCATAGGATATCTTCTAGATGCTTCACTTGAGCTTCCACGTCAAGCTAGATGACGAACACCGCTTGACGATGACAAAGACCATGGGCTATAGGAAATCTTCCTTTTGGTTCATGCCCATGGAAAGATACCTAACCACACATAGAGATGCGACACACACATATCATGGGTTAGTTCACAAAACTATATCGACAATTGCTTACCATACCATGAGATACACAATCCCACTTGGTACAACTTGTAGCTTTGTGTGTTGATCGCTTGCTTGATCTGATCAACCTTGTATCTTTGCTTCTCACTTATAAAGATGATGTCTTGAAGAAGATAATGAAATATCACCTAATCCTTTTCTTCAAGACACACTAGCAATAAGCTCAACTCAAACCATGACCATTCTTCATATAAATCCATAAACATAACAATGGCCATCAAGGAAGCTAATAGAGTTCAACACATGAACTCCATTATTTCCTATGGACAAGATCTACAAGGATAACTCAATGCAAACATTAGTCCATAAGGATTGTCATTAATTACCAAAACCACATATGGGGGAACCATGCACTTTCAATCTCCCCCATTTTGGTAATTGATGACAATCCCTTTTTACGAGG
Source organism: Alopecurus myosuroides (assembly GCA_028641055.1). Taxonomy (NCBI): domain Eukaryota; kingdom Viridiplantae; phylum Streptophyta; class Magnoliopsida; order Poales; family Poaceae; genus Alopecurus; species Alopecurus myosuroides. The sequence continues at coordinate 322,064,503 of CM054062.1, forward strand.
GTTTATATGATGAATAAAGCAAACATGCTAAACAAGAGCAAGGATGCAATAGCATGGAAAGGCAAATGCTTAAGAACGAAACTAAAGCATAGAACCTCAATTCCCTTAAACCCTCTAAACTTCTCCCCCATTGGCATCCATTGCCGAAATGGGAAAAAGGTTAGAAGGCCAATATAGTAAGAGCTCCCCCATAGTGTATGCATTCCTCATGATATGAGTGAAATCAAGAGCATATCTCCAACTATGAATAGATGGAGGGAGATCAAACTATATTGAGGATCCAAAGATTTACAAGAAAAATCAAATTGAAGGATACTTTCACAAAGAAGCAACCAACCAAAGGATCCGAAAAACCGATTGACCAGAATCATTATTTTGATAAGATCAACCAAGTGTTCTAGAAAATCAATAGGGAACTCCCCAAGGTACATGCACAATGTTAGATTTGAATTACTATATAGTGTGCACAACATGGAATCATCACTCCCTTCTAGATAATTTTGAACACAAACAAGTGCAAGCGAATGGATTGGAAATGAATCAAAGCAACTTGCAAACAAACAAAAGTTGAGCAATGAAGATCAAGAAGTGACAAATAAAGACTTACTCAACCGAAATAGATGCGTGTGACAAGGAAAAACATTTTTAGGAGACTAATAGGATGATAGAATCATCAACATAGTCTTTCAATATAGGAGGCACATAGTGCATATCATGTCTTTCCCATACACACAAACCATCAAATGATAAAGCACATAGGTCCACAAGCTTATTAAGATGCAAAAGGAATACCAAACCAAAAGCAAAGCTTGTGCCTTTTAGGAACCACAAAGGAATATAAAGTAATAAAATGTGGTCACTAAAGAAATAGAATATCAATTAAAGATGTAACTATTATCGTGTGTATAAGTTTCTAAGTGGAAAACAATCACAAAGATATATATCCACAAAGAAACATGCACACACAAAATAGGTACAAAAGTGAAGAACATGATATCCAAGAGAGGTTCATTAATATACCAATAAGATTTTTGCTTGAAAGCAAAGCACTAAGCTTAGTTTAATCTTAAGGGGATATAGATGAACACACAAAACTCATCAAAGAATCACAAATATCACAAGGGAAAAGTGATAGTTGGAATGCTTCGATAAAGGTAACGCATATCACAAAAGATTCAAATGGTTTTTGAGAATTTATCAATATTGCATATGAGAGACTTCAAGTAGAAGTTGCTAGATTAATATACTCGGGATTGGTGAATCATGACAATGACTATAAATATCCCCTTAGTATGTAATCATCCCGGCTTACTCATAGTTGCAATAAAGATGCTTTTGAAAAGACATTTGCAAGAACCAAATGAAATTGCAACAAGGGAAATCATGCCAAGAAGCAACCTACACAAGGTTGAAATCTAGAAATGTATGCATGAGATAGATACTTGTTACCGAGACGACATTGGTGATGAAGAGGATGCGAGTTTGATAATCATCGAAGCTTGACTCCTATAATACCATGGTGAGAACACCTTCCTTATGAATGGAGCAAGCAACCAATGTATCTCCATTGTACCTAAAACAAAATTCAAGTACAAAATGGTACCCAAACTCATTGGGTCCAAAGTAGTTAGAACAACTACAATACATAGGACAAACTCCACATAAATATGTGCATATTAATATGAATTTGAATTTCATGCACATCTTAGCCATTTAGGATTTGATGGAGTTTATCCTATATATTGGATCAACGAAAGTAAGCATGCCAAAATATCTACATAGTAAATATGCATGCACAAAACTTTCAAGAACCAAAACAAGATACAAATTGGACAAAGAACTAATTAAACCAAGAAGCCACTCACAAGAGTGAAAAGAAAGAGAATTGTCCAAAATATATCAAGACCCAAATCAACACATGATTGAGGAAACCAACATAGAGAGGATACCAAAAAAAACATAAAAGAGTGAACAAACCCTCTACACTTTTCATGATAGCACACAAAGTACCAAGACGAAAAGTGTTTGTCTTCCAAAGAGACAAGTCATTGGGAAAACAAACAAATTTAAAGACAACAAGTGTTCAAACGCATATAGGATAGTTCTTCCAATAATAGTGCATTATTTATAATCTTGCATTTGAATACAAAATGCACACAATGGAATCATTACTCTCCATATATATTATTCAAACACTAGTCATGTTTAAATAAAATCAATTAGATGCAATACCAATTTAAGGAATGGTGATCTACTCAATGTAGGATAGCTTCCCCAAGAATAGTGCAACCCAAAGAAGTATGACTTTGACCATAAGTGCACAAGTATGGGATCATTGCTTTTCCTAACTCAAAAGGCATAAAACAAATTTTGAGTAGAGCAAGGAAGACACAAAGGAGTTTGAACCAAACAAATCATTGGCAAGAAACAAGGAAATTTTAGAGCAAAGGCCAAAGTAAATATGATCAATAAACTTACCACAAATTATTATCACTTGTCAAAGACAAGAGATGTATGGAGATATTTCTCGGTGGTAGAATTGTTCACAATCATATTCACAAAACATAAGCATGTGACAAAAGATAGGAATAACAAACATGCTTAGATAGAGATTCTTGAAGGCTTCAAATAAAATCGAATATTCAAAGCACTAAGAAACTCTCACAAACAAGATACCAAAGAAGAGTGACACAAAATATTTTAAGCAAATATGGAACTTGTTTGAGCAACATGCCACTTAGGAACAAGATAACTAACAATATCAACTCTAGGTGGCAATACCTCAAATGTTCACATTTTCTAGGCTTGTAATATGCACATAGCTTATTACTCCCCCATAATGTGATAATCCATTGAAAACAACAAGAGGCAAAAATAAATCCAACTAGAGAAAGTTAATGGACAATTAGAAATTGAATTTCTCATGAAAAAGACATACCACATAGAGATTGGATAATATTGATATATCAACACTAAGTGGTATTCCTCATGTACACACATTTTAGGATAGTAAAGTGCAAAGCATATTACTACCCCAAAATGGGATAGTCCATTAATCTCCCAAAGGGCCAACTAAGATAAGCAACAATAGCAATGAAGGCTCAACACAAAGATCACAAGTACATGGAGTGCAAACCAACAAACATAACTAGATTACTCAAGATAGGTAAGTAGGAAGCACAACATATACAAACACATGCTAGAAACAAAACTAACATATGCAAGGGAGCAAGCAACTTTCAATGTATATAGAATTAAATACAAGTTACCGCTTGGAGGAACAATGGGCAAGAGATATATATAATCCAAGTGACTTGGCTTGAGGAAATATAATTGATGAAGATCCCTTAATTCTTCATAAAATAGCCAAGTCTCCAATGCCCTCCAACACCACCTATTGATCAAGTTTGAGCTTGTTGGTCCCCAACCAAGTTGGGTCCTAAGAGGTTAGTCACAATAGGTTTGGCAACCCAAATGGTTCTTTTCTTGACACCACTTGGAGTACCAACATACTTGGCAAACACATTGCCCACATTATCCTTCCTAATAGAATAAACATCATCAACAAGGATAGGGTTGGATAATGTACCATTAGTGCATGAAGAAGCAAAGTGTCCCTTCTTGCGACAAAGGTAGCAACATCGACTCTTTTCTTTCTTCTCAATAGGCTTCTCAACAAGAGGAGCATTGGCTTGAGTCTTCTTAGGAGGTGGCCGTTGTTCAACTCGTGGTTGAGCATGAGATTGAACAAGAGGCCTCTTCCCTAGTTGCTTCTCACTAAGAGGCTTCTTCTTCAAAGGGCAAGATCTAACATGGTGCCCTTCAATCTTGCACTTGAAGCAAATAATCTTGGCCGAATCTTTGACTTGTTCTTGGCCCTTCTTCTTGTCAATAATGGACTTGTTCTTGAGATTGGAGTTGAATCCAAGTCCACTCTTGTCATTGGGAAGTCTTCGCACTCTCAACATCTTGTCAAGTGTGGAACTCCCTTCATGACACTTTTCCAAGTCTTTCTTCAAAGAAGTGACTTGGGCCTTGAGCTCTTTAATTTCCTCTACATGGTTAGAATCAACACAAGAGCTAGAGGAAGTAGATGCTTCATTGTTAGAGCAACAAGGCAAGGAAAGCAATTCATCACAAGATGTAGAAACATTATGGGAGGATGAATTACTAATACGAGCACAAGTCAATATAGCATTATTAGAAGATATTGTGCTAGTAACCACATGAGGCTCACAAGATGTTACCTTTGTAGTGATAGCCTCAAGAGCTAATTTTAGCTTGGTATGAGATTCTAGAAGATCCTCATGAGAGCTAGATAGCTTTTCATGACTTTCTTCCAATTTCCCATACTTGCTAGTCATTAGCTCAAGTTGAGCCCTTAGCTCAACATTCTCCTTCAACAAAGATGCTTCACAAGATGTGGAGTTAGTAGTACAAGCATCATTAGAAATAGAAGAAGATAACTTGGCAAGCTCATTATTTAACCTAGAGTTTTCTTCAATTAGATTAGCATTGCCAACAACAAATTCAACCTTTTCATTTTTAAGCACTTTATATTTAGCATTGGTATGGTCACGTGCTTTAGTGAGATAGGCTATTTGTTCATTATAGAGCTCCTCGATAGATTCAAGTTTCTCCTCAAGAGTAACTCGGAGCTCATACTCTTCCTCAAGAGACATAGTGAGGGATGCCTTTTCATCGGCATCACTTCTTTCAATCTCACCTTTCTTTTCAATGATTTTAGCGCTATAAATAGCAAAAGCCAATATTTCACTAAAAGGAGGGATAGCTTTACTACCTTTAGGGAGATCAAGAAGAACCAACTCACCCTTCTCCATTAAGGAGGCCTCATCCTCATACTCTCCATAAAATATATCCTCATCCTCATCATCACAAGATGTAGTGGGTTCCAAAGGTGGAGATACCTTTGAATCCCTAGCCATAAGGCACATATGAGAAATGGATGGTGATGAAGAGAGAAAGCATGAAGCTCCATTGAGGTCCATGTCTTGTTCCAACAAAGGTTGGGATTCCTCTACATTGTTAGCCACACAAGTACTAGAGGAAATGGAAGCATTGTTTGTATGAAAACAAGACATAGGAAGCATATCATCATGAGATTTAGTTAAACAACTCTTACATGATATGCAAGGACTATCAAAACTAGCATGTATGGAATTTTGAGTGCTAGAAGATATTAAGTCCAAAGATAGATCATTGCAATGGGATAGAGATGAAGCATAGTCAATAGCAAATTCACTATCCACAATGCAATTTCTATCGCCACTCACCATATCATTACCTTGTGACAAATCACATGTTGGTGGAGTGGAGAAAGATGTGAACTTATCACGGCCGGAAGTGGATGGAGAACAATCATCCTCAATAATATTGGACACATCATATATATCTTGAAGTTTTGTCCATAGCTCATGAGCGTTCCGAAAAGGCATGATTGATTGAATAACTACATCGCTCAAAATACACAAGAGACCATTAGATACAAGAGTATCGAGATAAGAATTTTCCTCATCCTCTAAAGATAAATCTTGAGAATTCTTTGGAGGAGGAAAATCCATATCTACAATTCTCTTAACATACTTTGGACCCATGTCCTCAAGAAAATTAAGAATGCGAATTTTCCAAGCATCATAATTTCTACCATAGAATATAAATGCGGGATCATGTTCTATTTCTCTAAACGACATCGTACTCTCTAGGATGTAAAGCCTAATAAAGAGAGACGAGGCTCTGATACCAATTGAACGGACAACGACGTCGCCTAGAGGGGGGGGGGTGAATAGGCGCTTAAAACTTTTCCGGTTAAGGCTTGCTAAATGCGGAAATAAACTAGGTGTTTAAATTAACAAGCATACAACCTAAATATTCTATGGTCAACTAGATGCACCAACAACTTATGCTAAGCAATACAAGTAACAAGGTGATAGCAAGATATATAACTTCAAGCTCGAAGGCTATCACAATGTAAATTGCATAAGTAAAAAGCTCGGGTATAGAAATAACCGAGGCACACGGAGACGATGATGTATTCCCGAGTTCCTCCCACAAAGGGGAGTACGTCTCGTTGGAGGGGTGTGAGCTCACCACGAAGGCCTACTCAACGCCACAAAGGCCTCACCCTATTCTCCGATGAACCCCGCCACAAAGGCCTAGTTCACCTTCCACTATATGGCAACCTTCAAACCCGAGGCACGCATCCACAACTCAATTGGAGGCTCTCGGTGTCACCACAATCTTGGGGCACGCATCCACAACTCAATTGGAGGCTCCCAAGAACACCACAAGTCGTCTAGGGTCCAAGACCCAAGAGTAACAAGCTCACAAACTTTCAACTTCCACGAATCCTCGTGGAGAGAGCAAACCGATGCAACCGATGCAAATGGCAAGAGCACAAGTGCTCAAATCCTTCACTCTCAAATTCCAACAAAGCAACAAATGCTTATGGGGGAATAAGAGAGGAAGAACAATGGAGGAGAAACACCAAGAACTCCAAGATCAAGATCTACTAAGTTTCCCTCACTAAGAAGGAAGATGGATTGGTGGAAATGTAGATCGAGATCTCCTCTACCTTCTCCCTCAAAGATATGCAAGAATCATAGGAGGGATTGGGAGAGGGGCAAGCTTTCCAAGGTCAACAATGGTGGGAGAGAAGGGGAAAAACGTGCTTGGAAGACTTGGGGACCAATGGGGAAGAAAGCCCCCTTAAATAGGTCCCCACAAAAACTAGCCGTTTGTGCAGGAATCTGGGACCGGAATATCCGGTCCAAGTTTGGACCGGAATATCCGGTCTCAAGATCTGCTCGAAACCTGTTGACTTTAACCGGAATATCCGGTCCCCTTGGAAAAATCCGGTACCAATAATCCGGTCCATGTCAGTGAGCAAATTGGTCTGAAAACTGCCCAAACCGGAATATCCGGTATGCCCCGAATAATCCGGTTCAAATAATCCGGTTTACTCCAGAAGGTTCAAGCTTCCAGTCCTTAGCCATTTTTCGCAGCAACCGGAATATCCGGTCCAGGATGAATAATCCGGACCAAATAATCCGGTTGACTCCAGTAGCTCCAAGCTTCGAGTCCTTAGCCATTTTTCGCAACAAACTCCACAACCGGAATATCCGGTTCCTCCGAATAATCCGGTTCCAAATAATCCGGCTCCTCTCTGTCCCGAATATGGACCAAAACTACCCTAACCGGAATATCCGGTTGCCCGGAATAATCCGGCTAGAATAATCCGGTTGAGTCCAGAACAGAGAGGCTGAACTAGAAACCCCATAACTTTTGCAAATGAACTCCGAACGAGGTAAATCCAATTGCAATGGAAAGATAACAGCAAGGAGTATCCAAACAAAAAGTGAAAATATTGATACCTCAAAGTATGGAGAAGTTACCACACATGGAAGGTGTGGGAACATTCTCAAAGACGAACGGAATATTTCCACCACCGAAAACGCAACAAGTTTTTCTTACGAAATCCGTTTTCGAGAAACCACGGCTTGTCATGAAGATCACGACAAGCACTAAAACCCAAAGGAGACAAAAGCCAAATAAGAACCAAGAAAGAAGATATGCAAAGTATGCAAAGGTTTGAGCTCTCCATAACGATTCGATCGATTTACTCACTTGAGAGCCCCTCTTGATAGTACGACTATCTATCCTATAACCCGGTCTCCCAAAGACACGAGACCGGTAAAATAGAAAACCTATCAAGATTATACCTTTGCCTTGAGCATTCCACTTGAGCTAGATGATGACGATCTTGACTCTCTCAAGTTGGATCTTCTTTCTTGATTGCGCTTGCTAGCACAAACTCCGCTTCATGAAGACTTGCAAGTTGCTCCCCCATACACCATTATGGGAGAGACTAGCTCCCCCATACGCCATTATGGGAGAGACCCTTCGGCAAATCTTCACAAGGCCACAATCTCCAAAAGGGTGGCAAGCATCAAGCATAGGATATCTTCTAGATGCTTCACTTGAGCTTCCACGTCAAGCTAGATGACGAACACCGCTTGACGATGACAAAGACCATGGGCTATAGGAAATCTTCCTTTTGGTTCATGCCCATGGAAAGATACCTAACCACACATAGAGATGCGACACACACATATCATGGGTTAGTTCACAAAACTATATCGACAATTGCTTACCATACCATGAGATACACAATCCCACTTGGTACAACTTGTAGCTTTGTGTGTTGATCGCTTGCTTGATCTGATCAACCTTGTATCTTTGCTTCTCACTTATAAAGATGATGTCTTGAAGAAGATAATGAAATATCACCTAATCCTTTTCTTCAAGACACACTAGCAATAAGCTCAACTCAAACCATGACCATTCTTCATATAAATCCATAAACATAACAATGGCCATCAAGGAAGCTAATAGAGTTCAACACATGAACTCCATTATTTCCTATGGACAAGATCTACAAGGATAACTCAATGCAAACATTAGTCCATAAGGATTGTCATTAATTACCAAAACCACATATGGGGGAACCATGCACTTTCACTCTCTCCATCCCAAACTAAGATGTCTATAGTTTTTGGTCCAAGTCGAACTTTTTAAAGTTTGACGAATTGTATAGAAAAAATTGAAAACATTTATAATCATGAAAGATATTTTCATGTTATGTGAATTTTGTATTGTAGATATTGATATATTTTGTTATATATAAGAGGTCAAAGTTTAAATTTTTTAACTTTTACCAAAAACTATAGGCATCCTATTTTGATACAAAGAGTATATTTCTTAAAAATTGTACGGTTAAAAAATTTATTCAAATACGGATTTAGTGTTATAACTTACATGGTGTATACATATTTTATTGATGGTAAAGGTTATGATACATCAACCGAGTTGATTCTAATCAAATACTCCCTCCGTCTCAAATTAAGTGTCATAAAGTTTGACAAAAGTGGATGTATCTAACACTAAATTAAGTCTAGATACATCAATTTTTGTCAAACTTTGTGACACTTAATTTGAGACGGAGGGAGTATTTGGTAGTCCAACTAGCTAGCTGCACTTACTAGAAGTACTACAGCGTCCATGCATTGACCAGGTCCACGTGCAGTATACTACCATACTGGTGCTACGTACTGGTGCTAGGGAGTGCATGCATGCAAGGCGACAAGTCAGAAGGAAATAAAATTAAGATTCGCCGATCAAGTTTAGGATATACGGCAGTTTCGGCGCCATTGGGATTGGCGCCGACCTAGCCACGTCGGATTTTGGTCGGGCCCAGCGGAGTAGTTCGGCGATAAGCTTGGACAGCGCCGAGATGCACTAGTTCGGCTCCATCGGGATTGGCATCGACCCGAGAGGCCAGATCTGAAAATAGTTTCGAGAAGAGGTCAGATGTGGCATTAGTTACGAAAAAGAGCCATTTTTAGAAAAAAAAATACAGAAAATGTGTATGTTACTACTTCAAGTTACTCCCCATTGTGACTAGACTTAGGGTGTATTTGGGACAGCTCTACTCCACCAATTCATCGGTGGAGCAGCTGAAACTGATCCAAACGCAAAAACTCCATCTATCAGGTTAAGTGAAGCTGAGACGTCCCTAGTTCATTTTACCGAAGCGCAGAAACAGGTGCTTCATCTGCTCCACTCCACCTTTGATTACATTTATTTACCCCCGCTAAGCCCGAAACGTTTTTCTCCCCATCTCTTTTCTTTTCTCCCAGATGAACATCACGCGGCATCTAGGTCTTGCGGCTGTCGCTGTCTCCGGCGTCCTACCTCTCGATTAATCGAATCCAGCTAATCCTTCTGTTCTACAACGCTAGTAATTCCTTCTTTCCTCCATCCTCCGGCCACCCGTTCTTCTTCCCTTTGCCACCTGCTTCTAAGCCCTTATCGATCCAAACCATCGCCGGAGCAAATCAGCCGCCGCCTGGAGCAATTGGCAGGTGCTGTCATTCAATCCCAGAGTATAGTACCAGGATCTCCTCTGCCGCCTCCCGTATGCACCACAAACTCTTAGTCGCCCGTCGACACTGTACTATGGAGTTGCCGTCGTCGCCTGCAGGCTGTAGCCCTGCACCACGGACTGACCGCCATGGATGCCGCTTGGGGCCTGCAGCAACTCGCGGCCGACCACAACGACATCCTTCTGCATCAGATCTCGCAACAAGCCGTCACCGCTTCTATTGTCCCATCGGGATGTCGCTGCTGAAGATAGCTTCGATGTTCCTTTCCCAAAGAAAACAATGTCCGGCCGCCACTCTCTATACTTGGAGGTCACGTCCATCCAAAGAGAAGACAAAATTGCTTTCTCCTCACCTCACGTGAGACTCCTCGATGCTGTAGTACAAAATAAAATAAATGAGTAAAGAAAATACAAGGTTAATCTAGACATTTGACAATAATTTTCCTCAAATCCGAATCTGGAGGTATTTTGTGAGCCAAACACATTTTTGCCGCTCTAGAGCTGGTTGGTGGAGTGGAGTTTAGAGGTGGAGTGGAGTTAGATGGAGTAGAGTTGTCCCAAACACACGCTTAATGTCTTTTTTAGTCTCTATCTCTACTACTCTCTCCGACCTATATTAATAGGTGCTGAAGTGGATGTATCTAGCAATAAAACATGTCTAAATACATCCACTTCAGCACCTACAACCACACCTTCTAATGTACACATAGCAACAACGACCAAAATAGCCACACGATCAGACCCACTAATTCAGATCTAATCGTTAAAAATTACAACTAACCCACACCTGTGTACCCGTAGCAAATTTAGGGGCGGACGAAAACTCTGTCATCCGCCCCGCACTCCCGCATGCATGCCCTGGTTTGGCGGATTAATTCCCACTGGATCCGGGTTGTTGAGATCCTCAATGCCGCGAATTGCTCGCTTCCCAATTTGTCCTCCTTGACCTGCACTCCTTTTCTAACTCACCTCGCGATACCCAAGCGAACCAATACAACAAAGCAATAGAAGTCCACTGGCGATCTGCAGGCAAGGGAGGCGACGAGGCGGCGGCGGTACTATGGAAAGCATGGTGTCGATTGCGGTTGTGGTTGCTCGCCCGGGCGAGGCGTTTGTGTGGCGTTGTCGTGCTCACGGCCGCAGACCCCGAACAGGCCGCCTTCTACCGTTCTACGACCGCCAGCTCGCCACCGCGCGATATGGACGCCTCAGCCGCTTTCCGTCCTCTACAGCCACCCTCACTGTTCCGGACCCCTGCTACCAGCATCTGCCCGTCTACGCCGTCGTCTCCGTCGTCCAGCACCTCATCTCCCAGGTGAAGTCTCACTCCGTTACTGCTATCACGTTTCACCTATGCTACACAGCTACGTACTAGAATTGTGCTCTCCTTCGGCACGTATGACGCATATTTTGCAGGCTTCCAAGTAAGGGATTGCAGTTATGTAGATGGCGTCCCACTCGCCATGGTGGTACGCTTTATGCATGGCGACGAAGCACATGCTGCTACTGCTTCACGCTGGCGACAACAATTAGGAGATATATGATGTAGATGGGCCTGGACTGCTGATCTATGACCACATTCTAGGAATCTTAGTCCACGCAAGACAAGTATTCAAGGATCAACGGTGTGGCTTAAAATCAGGTGGGATCTTTGGCAAGATGAGAATTAAGTACACACCCAGTTGCATACAATAAATAAGGTAGACGATTACAAGGTCAAGATGGAGATGTCACTGGGGAGGAAGTTGCAGCCACTCCTAAGGAAATATCTCATATCTTGCGTGAGGTTTTTCTATTTTATGCGTACATGTTAAGTTTCTGGATTCTATTAATTTTTGCTTGTCTGAACTTGCTGTACTGGGTCTGTTCCCAAGTTAAAACTCTGAACTTGTTGTAACCTGTCGCCCTACATCGAACTTGGTGTGCTGCTTTCATAAAAAACCAGGTCCTTTTTGGACTTCCCTCTCAAAATTATGTTTCTGGATTGAGTTATTAGCATAAAACCGCCACTTTTGTGGCAGATTTTTCCAAAAACCACCACCGGACGTCGCAATCGCGGAAAACCACCAGATTTTGAATTTTTCGTAGCAATGTGCACTGATACCTGTTGGTGGGTGAATTGACACAAATTAAGGAAAGTGGCCCCACCCGTCAGGCTGATGTGGCACAGATAATTGACCAGATGTTGACCTGTCATTTTAACAAACACCTTGTGTGCACACACAAACAGAGCGGGTGGCCGGAGCTTCTTGGCCTTGCCTGCCAGACCACGCCCCATGGACGGAGCTAGCTCGCGTCCGCCCCTGGCCGGAGCACCGCGACCGCGCAGGCCGGAGCTCGCCCGCGCCGCGCACGCCGTCGTTCCCGCTCGGCAAACTTCCGGAGATCAACGCCACGCTGGCGGCGCCGTCCTCTGCTCCGGGACCCGGGGTGATCAGCAGCGACATCCACGGCGGCGTGTTCCCGTACTTCGCGCAGTGGCGGGCCGCGTTCGGGAAGGTGTTCGTGTACTGGCTGGGCACGGAGCCGTTCCTGTACGTGGCGGACCCGGAGTTCCTCAAGCGCACCACGGGCGGCGCCATGGGTAGGCTGTGGGGCAAGCCCGACGTGTTCCGCCGCGACCGCAAGCCCATGTTCGGCCGCGACGTGTTCCATGGGGCGTAGAGTCTAGCTGTTCACTTGCTGCCTATAGATTTTGTCAGAGACGCAGGATGCATCTAGCAATCAGACCAGCGAGGAAGTCGACGACCGCGGCGGCGTTGCACGCGCGGTCAGCCAGCCTGCCGCACGAGCATTCGCATCCCATCCTGGCCTACCTCGACCACAGCGTCCGCACTCTCAGGTCATGGTCGACCGGAGCTGCCGGTCAGGCCTCCGGCATCGTCCTTGTGGACGCCCTTCTGGATGCTCTCGGCGACTTCCTGGCGCTGCCACAGGCCGTGGCGGACCTCCAGGACCCCGTTGCCTGTGACCCACATTCCAGTCGGCGATTATCACGCTCAAGCGGAGCGTGGCGGATCTGCAGGTCGGCGCTAGGCACGGGGACAACGCGATGGTCAGTGCATCGCTTCGTGCGCACAGGCGGACAGAGAAGGAGCTGTGAAGCTCGGCGAGGTCCCCGTCCCCGCGGGCGGCGCCGACCTCGACGTGCCGGTCCGCGGCGTCCCGGGCATGGAAGGCATCCTGCGCCGGCTGAGGAAGAAGATGACCTTTCTTTCCGATGTTGACCCAGTCCACCGTGTCTTATTTTAGGATATTTAAATTCTTCCTACGCCACGTCAGCCTTACAGGTGGGGCCTAAGTTCCTTAATCTGTGTGAATTCGCCCACGAACAAGTATCAGTGCACATTGCTACGAAAAATTCAAAATCTGGTGGTTTTCCGCGATTGCGACGTCCGGTGGTGATTTTTGGGAAAATCTGCCACAAAAGTAGCGGTTTTGTGCTAATAACTCTTTCTGGATTTCACTCTTTGGCGAAGACACGATCACATGGACATAAAATAGAACTGTCAACTATTTGTATTTTCTGCCTACATGTTAAGGCTCTATATTCTTGTTCATTTCTATATCCCCTTGTTTACATTTTCAATTCTGTGATGTTTCAATTTTCAGACTATCAAAGCACTCTCAAGTCCCCTTGTCCAGAAATGCCTCTCAGACTATATTTTGGCCGACCATTTGCTTAGTCGCTTGTAAGGTTCGTGGATGCATAAAAAAATTCATGTGCTCCAGCTGGATGTGCAGAAAATTTCCTGATATCTAGTGATGTCTTAAGCACCTAATGCATGTTTTTATTGCTGAGAGATAGTAACTTGAGCTTGTAAAGATTGATGGTGAGTGTTAGGTAACGATTTTTTTTTTGAACATGTGCTTTTAAGAGGTTCTTATTCACCATCAATCTTCTTCAGTTTTATTTGTATTTCAGACAAGGGCACTTCTTCTGAGTTACTTCATCAGCGTGCTTCATTTTTTCTTCATGAAGTCTGATGTGCGCCCCTGGGAGACGGTACGCGATTGCAGGTTTGCTCTAGATTTCACTGTCATTCTTGCTGGTTCAACTACCCATGCTTTCTTCTTAATCTGTCAAATATACAACGAGCAAGCAGCACTAGCTTCAAATTTATTTTACGGTAATTTATTTACTAAATAGAACTGTCTGATTTGAACTTATTTTACGGTAATTTATCTACTAAATTGGCCATGCTGATTAGTACCGGTAATGAGCCAGCATTAGCTGCTTGGTTATGGTACTGATAACTTCAAACACCATGTCACCTTAATTTTATTTATGTATAGTTTGTTGTGTCTAGACAAAACTTCGCTAGGAAGTAATAATTCCTAAGATAAAAAAGAAAATCTATATAAGCATCTATACTACATCATTACATAGTTGGAGCTCAGCTTCGGTGGGTTGACACCATTGCTATTTGTGACCAAAACGGCCGCTCCGAGCATAGGTGTTGTGTGGATGCATGTGTTGTTTCTTCCTTCAGTTTCGAAGAAAATTCTCGGACCTTGATGCGGGGGTGCATGCTGGCTCTGCCCCAAGTGGTTCCATCCTCGGTGGCGTTGTCGGCGCCCACGTTTTCAGGCGAAGATGAAGGGCCTGATTGTGTTTTTAATTTATTTCGGAGATTCTGTTTACATTATGAGGATTGTGTTTTAATTCTATATTTATTTGGCTTCCTCTTTGTAATTTGTACATCTAACGTTCCAGACCCCTTGGGGCCTTTCCCTTTCGAAAAAGAATGACATAGAAATTGTCAGTTAAACCATGCATATGTATTGCTTAGAGGTTTGATGCGCCTTGCATGTAAAAATAGTACCAGCATATCTTTGAAATCGTTGGCAAGATGAGGACCAGAATTAAGTAGAGTTGCGTTTCTTGCAAAAAAAAAAAAAGTTGAGTTGCATCTCTTGCAAGATGAGAGATTTCGACGAGTTGTTAGTAAAAGAGTAGCTAAGCATGTTACATGTATACCTTTGGCAACTCTATGTCTTAGTCGAGTCAACTAGGAATTTGGAAGTTGTAGATACCATAGTGTATGCAAACAGTTTATGAGTAGTGTGTTCTGTAACCAATGGAGTATATGTAATTAAGAAATTCGAGGCAGTATAACAAGTTTTTGTTTATTGCTCTTAACACGGTGATGCCCACAGCCCAAACTTATTTGGAGAAATGTTCTTTTCTTGAGGGAATATTTGGATGAATGTTGACCCGAGTTTGATGATATCATGCGTTGACGTGGATAATGGATTAGTTGGTTGTTCTTATTTATCATGGAGATACAAATCTCAATCCGTGATCCGTGCATATGAAACTATGAAAGGCTAACATAGAGATATGTTGTTTTTATTACATGCAACTGTTTGCATTAGTCGCCTGAAAATGATGTTAGTCACATTTAATATTCCAAGAGATGATTTCTGTTTTGAATGAGATTGTATCGTGATTAATATGACTTAGATTTTGGTTATTTATTTGTTACCGAAGTGTGCATGTGCATGATTCTAATAGTCAGGACAATACATGACCTAATGAAGCTTTGATTTTACCAAGAAAATAATTGCATAGCAGATTTAGTAGGTCAAAATTAGTATTTTTTGCCTAAGATAGAGTGGAGCAACAACTATAGGAAAAACATTAGATAAAAAAGGTAAGATTTAAATAAACCATGTTATATTGTGAAGACGTGCGTGCACGTGCAAACTAACTAGTATATATATAAATAATATATAGTAGGTATAGATTTGTTCTTGTTTGTAGTTTCAAAGATGCTGAGAGTAAACATGCTCGGATCCAAATAGTTAATATTCTAAATTTTGAAGTAGGACCGTTTGAGTTCCGGTGGCAGCTGACCACAGATGCCATGCATGGAGGCCATGTAAATACAATATATGGCAAGGTTTTTGCGTTTTCGCGAAAAAATACAATATATGGCATGCATGGAGGACGCGATGTAGAGTGGAGATGAGTGTTTAGCATAAAACCACCGGTTTAGTGCAAAATGTTTGAAAAACCACCGCTTTACGCCTGAATTGCAAAAAAATCACCGGTCTAGAAATTGGCGGCCAAACTGATAGGTGGGGCCCACCCAGGAGGCTGATGTGGTGGTTTTGAGCTGATGTGTACTAGGTCTCACTTGTCGGCCTACATTAAAAAACAAATTATTTCCAACAAAAATGAATGAAAAAGGGACGAGGGGGTCGTCTCCTTCCTCCTGTTGCCGCTCCGAAGCCGCTCGCACCACGCACGGCGTGGTCGGGCCTCCACTCTGTGGACTCGACGTGGAAAGAATGGACACGCCACCTGTGTCCCGCCGCTGTCCCCCGCAAGTTTGAGCCTCGTACGCTGCCGCCCCCACAGGTTCCTGCCCGCCGCCCCCGCAGTTCCACCGGAGATCGATCGACGACAGCACATCAGGGGTGGGGAAGAAGGGAGGCGGGACGACAATTGAGATCCTCTCGTCAATAATGGAGAAAAATATGTTGTAATTAGAAAAAATACAAGACATCTCAACGTTTGTTTTTGAATGTTAAGTTTCGAATCCGACGAAGACATCCCAGGTCCGCCACTAATGGAGCCAGTGTGGTGACTTGAGAACTAGACATGGGCAAACCTCAAACAGTACCAGGCTTAAAATATAGCTTTTGGGTATAAAATAATAAAATACACCTATTTTTTTTGTAAATGTTTTAAAAAAAACCAAGTCCCGACCTACTTTGGGGTTTTGGGCTGGGCTTGGGGAAAAACTAATGCCCAAGCCTAGCTATCACTTTGGTCTTCGGGACGGGCCGGGCTGCCATGCCCAGGACAACATCGCATGTGGTGGGCCTGGCTCGGGCGTTTCCTTCCGCCACGAGGACGAGGGTCGCGAGTAGGGCGCCGATGTGTATCAAGCGCTGCCGACCGATTCTGGACTAGGATCTCCCAAATTGATACAAAATCTTTCTTGTCTCATCCGTTCCTGCCCTCTCTCCCGACGCCGCCGGGCGACCTTCTTACCACCGATACCAAGGTAACCACGACCACAAACTCTAAATACCCCAAACCCAAAATCTGTATGGAATTTAGGGCATGCTCGACTGTCTTGCTGACCCCTTGCTCCGGTAGCCTACATATTTTTCACGGTTGTTCGTTTGGCTCTCCATTCGCTCAACTATTAATTTC
>CM054062.1:322081734-322221172 GCA_028641055.1 Alopecurus myosuroides
TAATTGAAACAATTTTAATTTTGTGTACCACCTGCCGCGAGACGCCTGCCTAACGGATGTGACTTCCAGTCGCATCGAATTGCTTTCCCTGATTTTCCACATATTTTGATTAGCGCACGCCGCTTTTTGTCACGGACAAAAACCTCGATCAACATGTGTCAAACCTTCTTCCGCGGCATGGTCGGCACGGTGTAACTGTTAAGTCCGGGCCGGGTACTATTTTCTCCTCTGGTGGATCCAACGATGAATTTTTTTTTTTGGAACTCGGACATGCCTTTGATTAATAAAGTCAAAAATAGTTGGACAGTTCATAAGGAAAAAACCGGCCGAAAACCATACAACACAACGCACCACGCCGTCCCCGAGGGTACGCCCCGAACCGAGTCGACAACCATGTGGATCTAGCTACCATGGTCGACACTAACACCTCACACGAAACACGGCGGAGGCAACCTCAACGTAACCTGGAGCCGCCGCTCCGATATCCACGCCAGCCCTAAGGATGTGCCCCTACACGGGCCGACATCCATGCCGCCCGAACGACCAAAGACGACACTACCTCGACCTCGACGAAACACACACGGGTAGAAACCCCCCCCCCCTTTAATCCCGGTTTTAGGGCCATTTGTCCCGGTTGCCCAACCGGGATGAGGCAGCCGCGGCAAATGTCCCCCTCCCCCCCCCCCCCATTCGTCCCGGTTGTGTTAAGAACCGGGATGAATGGGTCGTCCACGTGACCGCTGAGGGCTGGTCCCTGGCCAGGACCATTCGTCCCGGTTCTTAACAGGAACCGGGATGAATACTCCCACTGCCGTGGCAGCATTTTGGCCGTTTCTCTGCCGCGGCATAAAATTAGATTTTCTTTTTCTATTTCTTGTTTTCCTTTTAGGGTTTTGTCGGTTATATTCCATTTTATTAGTGGGCACCGGGGGAGAAAAAAGTACTCTTTCCCCCTCCCTGTCGTTGCTGTCCCAGATCAAGAATATATACGAGGGCTCCCGAGCGATGTGGTCGGGGCAACCTCCGTCGTAGTGGAACCGGGGGAGAAGAGGCTGCTGCTATGTGTTGTTGGGAACCCCAAGAGGAGGGTGTGATGAGCATAGAATTAGGAGTTTTCCCCTTAGTTAAGAACCAGGGTTATCAATCCAGTAGGAGAAAAAGAATCTTCGGAAGGTTGATGCCACTGATGTGGTGCTGGCGGTTCACCGGCGTCAGCAACAACGTGGAACCTGCACAAAACACAACCAAAATACTTTGCCCCAACGGTAAAGTGAGGTTGTCAATCTTACCGGTCTTGCTGAAAACAAAGATTAGACGTATAGTGTGGAAAACAATGTATGCTTGCAGTAAGTAAAGAAAGCAGAAAATTGTTGTGGGTTGTTTAACAGTGTGGAAAATGGACCGGGCTTCATAGTTTCACTAGTGGTGTCTCTCAGTAAAAGATAGCATGATGGGTGAACAAATTACAGCTGGTCAATTGACAAATAGAGGTTGCACCGTAGTGCACAATATAACATGAAGATTACTATGATATTTAGTGCGGGCATTACAACAAGATACATAGACCGACATCCATCTGCATCTATAACTAATAATCCACCCTCAGGTTATCATCCGAACCCCCTTAGGTATTAAGTTGCAAGCAACAGATAATTGCATTAAACAAAGTGTGTAATGTAAGCAATGAATATGCACGTGGGCACTCTCACCGCTGTTTTCTCCCTAATGGCAAGAACACATCCTTTTCCTTCACGTTTCTGTCACTCGAGCAAGACAACAAGGAGGCATGAACCTACTATCAAGCATAAACACTCCCTCTTAGAGTCACTAGCAACTACTTGGCCAGAGTAACCACTAGCAACGAAAAGCATGCAAGATCACAAATAACATATGCAATAAAGACTATAATCAACTTGGCATAAGGTCAATATTCATCGGATCCCTGCAAACACAGCATATAGAATTACATAAGATTAATCTCGATCATGATAGGCAACTCATGAGATCTAAACATGGAGGCATATGAGGAGGGGACAACCATCTAGCTACAGCTATGAACCCGTAGTCCAAGGATGAACTACTCACGCATCACTCCGGACGCAGGTATGGTGATGTAGAAGCCTCCGGTGATGATCTCCTCTCCGGCAGGGTGCCTGAAACAGTTTCAGAACCCCCCTGATCTGGGGTTGACGGTGACGCCAGCTACGGAACTTTTTCGTGGATTTTGATCAGGTTCTTAGGGTTTTCCATCCGGGGGCTTAAATAGGAGAAAGGGCAAAGGCGGTGGTGGCCAGGGGGGCCCACACCCATAGCTGGCGCGACCAATGGGGGGTCGCGCCACCCTATGGTGTGGCCCCCCTGCTGCCTCTCTTCGACTCCTCTTCGGTGTTCTAGATGCTTCCGGGGAAAATAGGAACTTCGGGCTTTGTGGGGTCCAATTCCGAGAATGTTTGCAGAACAACTTTTCTGAAACCAAAAACAGCAGAAAACAGGGAACTTACTCTGTGGCATCTTGTCAATAGGTTAGTCCGCAAAATCGATAAAAATGACATAAAGAAGTGAGAGAACATGTAGCAATTGGCATAGTATCATCATGGAGCATCAGAAATTAGGGATACGTTTATGACGTATCAAGAATCCCCAAGCTTAGTTCCTGCTCGTCCTCGAGTAGGTAAACGATAAAACAATAATTTCTGAGGTGACATGCTACTAACATAAACTTGATCGATCTAATGTAAAAGCATATGCACGCTGAGAGCATAAAACTTTAAACACATGCATCATAAATAAAACTTTAATAATAAAGCATATCAATTACTTTGCATCATGAAGAGTCACTCAAATAAAGGATCATAAATAATAATGCAAAGAAAGGTAAACGTTTTTTTCAGGTACAGAGAAAGCATGGAAAAGTGATATTTCGATAGTCCTTAAGAGTGGGGAAAACATATATGCCTGAACACCTTCAAAGTTCAAGAGGAAAACTAGAACAAATAATTTAAGAATAAATGATATAACATCAGGAAGTAATTATTGATGCTCATGGGAAAAATGCACATAGAACTCAGAATGGCAAAAATGCTCTCTCAACTGTGCATAAAGTTAGAAGATGGAGACTCAACATAAAAGTAAAAGAAAGACCATTCACAGAGGGAAGCAGGGATCACTCATGTGCTAGAGCTTTTATTTTATTAAACAGGGGTATTAAAAGTTTGACATTTTTGGAGGAATGTCTATATTTTGGGAGATGTATGCTAATGTCAATGAATGGTAAACAGAAAATACAGTACGTCACAAGCCAACTGGATTCACAAGAGTGGCTCCCATGGTGAAGGACGCAACTGGTGTAGAAGGTCATCCCTCTTTCTCTTTTGTTTACACAATTATGCTTTGACTGATAAATCAGGGGCAAAAAAAGTGAAGAGAATTTGTTTGTATTAATTTGGGGTTGGGCACCCAGCTGCCAGCTTTTCTATCATTTGGATAAGCGGATGAAGTCACTAGTCTAGGGTGTGAAATCCAATCAACAAGTGAGATAAAGATTCTCTATTTACGTCCTCGTGAGCAAAAACAAGAACATAAAGCAGGAATAATTTTGAAGGTTTTAAAGGTAACACATGAGAAATTTACTTTGGAATGGTAGTTAAATACCACATGTAGGTAGGTATGGTGGACATAATGGGAAAAACTTTGGTTTAAAGGAGTTTGGATGCACGAGTAGAGCTCATACTCAGTACATGTGGAGGCTAGCAAAAGACTGGGAGCGACAAATCAAAAGAGCATAAGAGCCATAATCATGCATAGCGACATAAGCATCATTAATTAAAACATAAGCAGTATCACATGTTTCAAAAACTAAGTGGTCATGGAGGCTATTCATGACTGGTTTGTAGTCATAAACATGGTGTGAGCATGCGCCAAGTCAACCAAATAAAACATTCGAAAGAGAATACCATATATTGATGCTTTACTATGACAAGAACAACTAATGAATCTTTCAATACATATTAAACACTCTCAGCTATTTGAGGCTAATCACGCTAATCAATAACTGCAAGGCTTTAAAACGAAAATAACATTTAGCATGGCATGAAAAAGTTCTAGCCACTGTCTATACAAGCTTCTACTAGTACTGTTATAAAATCTACTTCAAGCAGCAGTTTTCTTTCTCCCAACTAGCACCATACAAAACATGCTTTAACAAAAATACTATTTATGATACAGCAAGCAAACACGAGAGTACTAAAATAATACTACTAAAACTAACATCTCTGATAAGAGATGCATGCAAAACAGGAGCTGAATAAATACAACAGCCAAACAAAGACTAAGAATACAACGTATTCTCATGAAAAAGCGGAGCGTGTCACTCTCCAATAAAAGAATGCTGGGGTCCAACCAAGCTTATTGAAAAAGTAAAAATAAACTTAAAGCAAAAACAAAAAGAAACCAAAAACAAAAATAAAAGACCTCCAAGTAAAGCACATAAGATGCGACCGAATAAAAATATAGTTTCACTAGAAGTGACCTCATAATTTGGTGATGTAGAAGGGGATGCCTTGGGTATCCCCAAGCTTAGGCGCTTGAGTCTTCTTGGAATTTGCTTGGATGTACCACTGGGGAATCCCCAAGCTTAGGATTTTCACTCTTCTTGATCACATCATATCATCCTCTTCTCTTGACCCTTGAAAACTTCCTTCACAACAAAATTCTCACAATCTTCATTAGCAACGTTAGTGCAATTGAAATAATAAATTCACACGGTTCAGTTCAACACAAGTCTAATACTCAAAAACAGATTAGCTACTGTCACAACTTCCTTCAAAACTCCTTTTCTCAAAAGAACACCAAAAGAAAGAGATTAAGATGCAAATGCGATAAATGGCAGAAATCTGTCAAAACAGAATAACAGGGAAAGATCGATTTTTTCACAAATCTTCTATTGCTCAAATCAAAAAGTGTTATTCAAAGAAAAGTTGCGTATATAACTCAGGATTAAGCACAAAAAAGGTTAGGTCACTCTGAATTTTCTGTTATTTTTAACGGAATTAACAGTGCACAGAAGAAATATATTTCCGGCGCAGAAATCCGAAATATAGGCTCAACTTTCCACTAGAGGCCTTACTTGGCTCAACAACACACAAAAAAAGATAAAGAGGGCTTGCTAAGGAAATAGAAAACACCCAGGTGCAAAGCACACAAAAGAAAACAAAGAAAAACTGAATGAAAACAGAGAAATACAACGAGTTGTCTCCCGGTAGCGCTTTTCTTTAACGTCTTTCAGCTAGGCCTAAAAGATCAACTCAGGTATTTTCAAGTGAAGAAGCATCTTCTATACTTCCTCTAAACCATTTTTTGCAGCAATAGGCACTCTAGATGTTTTTGAAGATTCAACATGAAGGTCACTCTTAGTTTCATTAATTCTTTTAGCAATTTTCATCCCATATTGAGATTTGGGTTTAGCCATCTTAGGAGCATACATGAATCTTTGCTCCTTTCCCACAAAGGCTTTCTCCTTTTTGAATTTAAGAGATGAAAAGGTTGAGCTTAAAGTTCCCATGGCATCCTCTAGCTTACCAATCCTAAAACTTTGATTATCATGAGTGTTGCTAGCTTCTAGAGCAGTGATTCTTTTATCCATAGCAACTAGTAATTCATTAACTTTGCTAGCATTATCAAGGAAGATTGATAAGTTCATTTCCAAAGAGTTTAGTTTATCAATAACATCCTCCAAAGTTATCTCGGTTTTAACAGTTGTAATGGGTGGTGCTCCTACTAAACTTTCAATCAAATTGTAGGCTTCCAAAGCAGGAGTTACTAGAAAATTTCCACCCGTAAGAGTATCTAACACATGCCTATACCAGCCAGAAATACCAACATAAAAATTTATCAGGAGTATCAAGGTAGAATTTTTTTGTGCACCTCTTATGAGCATTATTTATTCTATACCAAGCATCTATTAAACTTTCTCCCCCATGTTTCCTAAAAGAACGAACCTCAACTTCAGGAATACTCATTTTAGCAGAATAAAAGCAAGCAAATAAATAACAGCTATGAAGTAAACTAATTTCTTTTGTGTTTTCAGTAAAGAGAAGAAAAACAAAACAAAAATAAAAACAAGACAATAAACAAAATAAAGAGGTTGAGAGTGAGAGACTCCCCTCGCCAGAAGACTTCCTTCTCCCCAGCAACTGTGGCAGAAAAATCCTTGCCATGTGTTTTTGGGAACCCCAAGATGAGGCTGTGATGAGCACAGCGGTAGGAGTTTTCCCCTTAGTTAAGAACCAGGGTTATCAATCCAGTAGGAGAAAGAGAATCTTCGGAAGGTTGATGCCACTGACGGTGGTGCTGGCGCTTCACCGGTGTCAACAACAACGTGAAACCTGCACACAACACAACCAAAATACTTTTCCCCAACGGTACAATGAGGTTGTCAATCTCACCGGTCTTGCTGAAAACAAAGATTAGACGTATAGTGTGGAAAACAGTGTATGCTTGCAGTAAGTAAACAAAGCAGGAAATTGTTGTGGTTTGTTTAACAGTGTGGAAAATGGACCGGGCTTCATAGTTTCACTAGTGGTGTCTCTCCATAAAAGATAGCATACTGGGTGAACAAATTACAGCTGGGCAATTGACAAATAGAGGTTGCACCATAGTGCACAATATGACATGACGATTACTATGGTATTTAGTGCGGGCATTACAACAAGATACATAGACCGACATCCATATGCATCTATGACTAATAATCCACCCTTAGGTTATCATCCGAACCCCCTTAGGTATTAAGTTGCAAGCAACAGATAATTGCATTAAAGAAAGTGTGTAATGTAAGCAATTATTATGCACGCGGGAACTCTCACCGCTATTTTCTCCCTAATGGCACATCACATCCTCCGCCTTCACGTTTCTGTCACTCGAGAAAGGCAACAAGGAGCATGAACCCACTATCAAGCATAAATACTCCCTCTTGGAGCCACTAGCAAATACTTGGCCAGAGTAACCACTAGCAACGAAAAACATGCAATATCACAAATAACATATGCAATAAATACTATAATCAACTTGGCAATAAGGTCAATATTCATCGGATCGCAGCAAACACAGCATATAGAATTACATAAGATCAACCTCGATCATGATAGGCAGCTCACGATATCTAAACATGGAGGCATATGAGGAGGAGACAACCATCTAGCTACAGCTACGAACCCGTAGTCCAAGCATGAACTACTCACGCATCACTCCGGAGGCAGGCATGGTAATGTAGAAGGCTCCGGTGATGATATGCTCTCCGGCAGGGTGCCGGAAACAGCTTGAGAACCCCCCCTGATCTAGGGTTGACGGTGACGGCGGCTGCGGAACATTTTCGGGGATTTTGATCAGGTTCTTAGGGTTTTCCATCCGGGGAGCGTAAATAGGCGAAAGGGCAAAGGCGTTGGAGGCCAGGGGGCCCCACACCCAAAGCTGGCGCGGCCAAGGGGCGAGCGCGCCACCCTATGGTGTGGACCCCCTGCTGCCCTTCTTCGACTCCTCTTCGGTGTTCTAGATGTTTCCGGGGAAAATAGGAACTTTGGGCTTTGTGGGGTCCAATTCCGAGAATGTTTGCAGAACAACTTTTCTGAAACAAAAAACAACAGAAAACAGGGAACTGGCTCTGTGGCATCTTGTCAATAGGTTAGTCCGTAAAATCGATAAAAATGACATAAAGAAGGGAGAAAACATGTAGCAATTGGCATAATATCATCATGGAGTATCAGAAATTAGGGATACGTTTATGACGTATCAGCTGCCCCCACCGATCGGGAAGCGAGCGCGATTCTCTTTTTCTCACTGGCACGGGGAGTCCTGAGCCACCATCTTTTTTTATTGTATTCCATTTTAGTAGAATATACAAGTATATATGGTAATCGCGTTATAATATACTTGAAAATATACAAGTAAGTACGCACCATGACACGAATATACAAGTAAGTACTATGCATCAAGGTACTCTTTCCCATAAGTACTCGAATACACCACCACATGCACCATGACTCGAATATACAGGTAAGTACTATGCATCTAAGAATTCGAGTCTCAAGTTCATCACATGCTAAAAGGGCGATAGTATTCTCCTTCTGGGTTTAGAACCTCTGCATCTAAGATTCCGCAAATTTCCTCTTGAATTGCTCGTATGCGATCCCTTGGGACAAGACCGCCCCGCAACCGTTCTATCTAATATAAAGAAGAGTGGTCAATATATATAAGGGACTGTCAATAGATGGTAATTAATAAGATAAAATTGATTGTTGACGTACACGAAGTTTTTCAAAATCTCTGCCCTTGTCGCAGGTTGTCTGACGAATGAACTCGCAGACATAGTATCCACATAAGTGGTTCCCGTCTCCCTGGTCCAATCACTTTACAAGAACATGGTTTCAATAATAATAATAATAAAGCATTATAATTGTATCGAAACTAGAATCAAGTAGATGCGCGGATCTAGCTAGTAGTACTTACTGGAATATGTTGAAATGTAAGCTTCTCCTTCCATGGTCTAGGAGCCTTTCTTGTGAACCGTTTCCAAGCGCTGCCCGGCAAAGAAAATGAACAAAGGGAGTTATAAGAAAATGAACAAAAGTTGTTGATATAGTGTCATATAGATTGAAATTACCGCTGGATCACTTGCTGCATGTCGGCCCACAGCTCAAGGGGTTTATGTTTCGAGTCCATTATCGATACTTTTCTTTTGTTAGTTTCAAATATGAGCAGAATATAGTGGAAGCTGCGCAAACATAACTCATCAGTTGTACACTTATCATCGAGTAAGGAAAACAAAATGTTTACAAGACATTGACACTCACCCGAAGTTGTAAGGAAAAAGTATTTCCCTCTTGGTTTCATGAAACATTAGCGTCATCGCAATATTATCTTCTGTCTCCTTGGATTTTGTCTCCAGAGTTTTTTCATTAACCCAATATGGGTCAATGAACCCAATGTTATATATTTGTCCTCTTTTTCATTTGAGAATCTTCATTCTTCAATTATAATATAGCGAGTGTTATTATAAATGCAATGAACAAGGTGAGCTAGCTAGAGACTCAATTACAGAAATAAATACTTACAGACAATAGGCACTCAGGATAGATTTGTCGAGGGCCTTCTGCTGGAATAGCTAAAATAATTCTACAAAATTGAATAAGGATAATCCTCTCTCCATACCCGTGATGCTCGTTTCTAACTCCCAAGTGTAGCCAGTCATTAGATTCCTTTGAGGCTTCCATGTACCAATTATGCACTCTTCGCATTTTTGTTGGTAGATCATTTTCCTCCCTAGGTCTGACTAGAGGATACCCGTGCCGGTATTTGTACGCTAATTCAGAAGCAGAGAAAGTTGAGGTCTCGATATAAATACGGAATGGACAGACCCGCAACAACGGCCTCTTATCCGTACATTGCAATAAACTCCAGGTCAATTTGCTCGGCCGCACCTGTGCTCACCCCACCTCGGTATTGGAATACATTATGAGCGAGGGGTGGATTGATACTTCTGTTGTCCGAGCTGGTCAACTGATTTCCCGCACTTCCCGCTTGAGATACTTCTCTTCTTCGACCGCACCGCTTCGTTGTGTGACTTCTGAATAGAGAGGTTATAGTCTGATGACAACCTCGGCTCGGTTTGATAAAGGGTCTTCACCATTTTTAACGCTCGGTCTTTTTCTTCTTCGGTGCTGGGAAAATCTGGCTCTTTCGGCGCCTTCTCCTGAGATTTTCATTCCTCGTATTCGTCCTGTGCGATCTCCTTGGTTTGCTCATCACTATAGTGGTAAGGTAACTTGGGTAGATTCTGATGAGGTACTTTTGGTAGGGGTGACAATTGATGGTTCTGTGATGCGGTGGTTCTCCTCCGCTTTTGGCTGCCCTGAGACGTCGTGGGTGGAGACGGCTAACGTGGCGGCGTAGACACACGCGCTGGAGACGGCGAGCAAGGCGGAGAGTGCGAAGACGGTTGTTGTGCTGGAGACTGGTCTTGAGGCGGCGGAGAAGGATGCTTTGGCTTCCAATTTGGAAGCATGATGGTGTTCCTTTAGCCATACAATGGCTAAGTTCTTGGTGTCTCCAAGTTCATTCACCTCCCCGTCTTCACCTTCAGGATAGTCGAACTTCACCGGCTCGAATCTATTCATAACCTCATCCACCCCGACAACAGCGTAGCCCTGTGGAACGGGCCAACCATGGTGAGTAGGTTCAGGGGCCATTGGTTTCACATAGCCGACCACTGCCTTAATGGTTATGTTGACGACTTTCACATGCAACTCACAAGGTGTCATCTCCGTTATATGATCCACCGGGTGCATCATCGGCGGTGCATCATCATCACCCTGGATCTGCGTGGAAGCAATGCTACTTTTATGATTTGATGGTACGGCGCCGGTACTATAGAATGCACCGTCTACCATATGCGGGGCAGTACTTTGCTGTTGGGTTAGTCTGTCAATTTGTTCTTGTTGCCGCTCTCCTCGCTCCCGCTGCCGCTTTAATTCTTCTTCAATTTGCTGCCACCAGTCTACCTGACTCGGGGCTTCAGCTTCCAGAAAATCCTTTGTCCTCTCACGGCTTCTATCCGGATATTTCTTCTTCTCTTCGGAAAACCAAATTTTCCACGGAACAGACCCTATTGTGGTTCGTGTCCGTCCATAGTGTTTCTTATTCCCAAGGGCGCGTGTGAGCTCGTCGTTCTCTCTGTCTGGCTAGAGCTTCCACTCTTTAACAGCCCTTATTGCTTATCTCAGACTTTCGATGGGTAGAGGATTTTTTTCATGTCTTATATTATATATGCACTTCCCTTCTGAGCCCAACATGCCCTCATGCTCGAAAAACCAAGACCTTGTCCGTCCGTCCCAAAAGAGTGTCTCTAGAACGATTTCCAGAGCCAGCAGGTCGTCCTCAAGTTTATCCCACTTACTCACGCTACCCCTATAGCCAGCTTGCCGCATAGTATGGTGATAGATCTTTTTAGCGGCGTTTGCCTTATTTCTTTTAGACCTTGTCAGAGCTTCTTCTGACTTCTTGTACGCAACAAATTCTGCCCAAAATGGTTTTATCTTCTCATACGTCCGAGTGAAATCCGGAGTCTTATCTTTCTTGATAAAGGTAAGGTGCAAATTTTTCTTCCAGTTGCTAAATTGCTGGGCCATCTTCCTTAAAGTGAACGCCTTGACCAGTTTCACTAAGGCTTCTTCCTTTCGATGTATGATCACTTCAGGATCCTCCTCATTTTCTTCTACCTGATCATCCTGACACACCTCCGGCATCGGTAGGGTGAAATTAGCCACCATCTTTTTGAAAAGAGCTTCTTTGGCTTTGACGCTGACATATGAGATTACCGCGGCCTCATGTGGCATATTCCACTCCCGAACGGTGATCGGGATGTGGTCCCTAACAAGCAGTCTGCATTGCTTCACATATTTTTGGGCAACTTCTTTGGGAAGCTTTGGTGCATCGTCTGCAGCGGTCTTTTCGATCATGTACCTTTCATGCTCCTTCAACTTCTTCGTTGCGCCTCGTTTAGTCTTCTTTCCCGTGGATTTGCTAGATCCGGATGGCTAAAATAAGAAAGAGTGTTAATACATGTATATAGGAAACATATGCTTCATTTAATTAACATATGTATATATATATATATATATATATATATATATATATATATGCACCTCGCTAGAGTGTGTAATTTCTAAGGTTGGACCGGAGCCGTCGGATTCTCTCTCATGGGAGCCGTCTGCTTCTCCATCATCGTCTCCCTCGATGAAGTTGTAAGCTACTCCCTCAACAGAGCCGTCTGTTCGGGCGAGCTCCGGATCTACCTCACCAGAGCCGTCTGTTCGGGCGAGCTCCGGATCTCCCTCACCGGAGTTATTCATCAACTGGGCGACATCGGGGTCTCCCCCGCCCCCACGGATAAAGTTCGCGAGTATGTCTTTCGCAGTTTCGTCTCTGATATTTGGGTCCATACTTTCTGCAAATTAAAAATTGCAAGTAAGTAAATCTCGAGAGTAAGTTTCCTACAAAAAATCTGAGACGAGACCTATACAATAGAATTTTCTCGCCAACATGAAACTCTCTTTTAAGAACTTTCCTATCATGCCATTGTTTAACTTTCTCCTTAAAGAGTCTAGAATTTTCATAAGCTTCACATCTCCATTCATCTATAGAACACAAATCAAGCATTCTTTTCTTACCAGCAAGTTTAAAATATTTATTAAGTTCTTTCACTGCCCAATAAGCTTTGTGTTCTAATTCTAAAGGCAAGTGACAAGCTTTTCCATAAACCATCTTATAAGGAGACATACCCATAGGATTTTTATAAGCAGTTCTATAAGCCCATAAAGCATCATTCAACTTATCAGACCAATTTTTCCTAGATTTATTTGTAAGGTCCCCCAGAACCACTGTTCAAGGACACCTTCGATATGCATCCATTCACGATCCTAGATCACACCAGTCGTGAACAACATATCAAGTTGGTACACAGATACAATATCCAATACACGATTGCATAAAACACTTACAAAATGAACATGGTCACACGACCAAGTCCAACACAACTGCCACGCAGGGCTACACACAACACACACAGCGGAAGACTAAACACACAAACGTAGTAGAGCCCAAGTCACGCCTTAACCTACAGGCTGCTGACCGGGAGACGATCCTAGTTCGCAAGGCCATCAGCTCCGTACTCCTCTTCGTAGATCTCCTTCCGAGACTCCTTCTCGATGTCTGGCAAGTAAATACCAGGGACGAAACCAATATGAGTACATTTGAATGTACTCAGCAAGACATCCATCATGTAGCTTACCAAAATTCAAATATGCTTATATGGTGGAATAGGTAGCCTATACATAGGGTTCACTATCAATGATATATGTAAGACATATCATAGTTTATTTTTAAAATCTCTGTATCTTTGTTGAAGAAGATACTTCAAAAGAAAATAATATAGTTTTATTTCTCTTGTAGATATCACATGTACAAGAGGTTTTGTAAAAAAAATTGTTAAAAGAAAATTTTCTCTTTGCAAAACTTCTTGTAGAAACAACTTCTGGCTTTCCTCAACGGTACCTCCACGGTACAAGATTTTCCTCCTTTCAGCACTTCACAAGTCCAACACCTTTTTGAAAACTCCTTTTTGAAAACTCCTTTTTGAAAACATTGACACAATGCTAGATACATGGCCATTCAAGTGTCCATATCCGAGGACGCGGCTATTCCGAATAGTTGTACTCTGCAGAGGTGTACACAATCCACCAGATTCAGTACATCCGCCGTGAACAACCACAGACGGTAACAACAGTATGTAAACATCAGATAACCGATCCTACCCATCCACTATATTCAAGCTAGAATATGCCTATCTCTTCAGTTGGGTTTGTGCTCCCCGGCATCAGGTCCCACCTTGCCTAGAAAGGAGCCCCAACTGCTGTGACCGGGCGGTAACTTAATCCCTCACTTTTTATGTCGCACGTTTCATAACTTGGAGACAATCGGTTTGAGGGCAGGACGACCATTATAGCAAATTGATATATAACACACACTAACAAGAACAAATGTCGAGACATCGTAGTAGATTTCATAGACGGGGGTGCCATGAACTACCGATAGAGAAGTGGGGGTACGTGGTCGTATGATGAACAATGACACAAGGTTTTACCCAGGTTCGGTACGACGCAGTACTGCGGCGTTCCTACTCCTGCAATCTCACTATTCAGGACTAAAGCCTAGAAAATACAGAGTACAATGTGAGGTTAGGTTTAGATTTTCGACAAGGATCCACCTCTCGTCGAATTAGCCGATAGCTTCTTGTCTATCTATCTTATCTCCCGTCCGGCTTTATATAATAGCCGGGTTAGGGCATACAGAGAAACAAACCTAGAAGACTACAGTACGTGCTAACTTGGAAAGTAAGGAATCCGCCTTCTACTCCAAGCCGGATCACGTGGGCCGTGATCCGGGTTCTTCTAGAATCCAGCTTCCGTGCATCAGCTTACTGGGCCGCCTAATGGACCGTAGCCCATTACCATTTAGGCCACCCTGGTAATCCGGCACTTTAGACCACCATCTGATATACCCCTAATCGGTATATGTCCGACAGTAGCCCCCAAGAAGGATTAAGACTCCGATTCACCGTATTTTGTCAAGTGTGCATTCTTTCCGAGAAATATTGGCTCTCTGTCTTGATTCTTCTTTTTATCAAAATAATGTCATAACGCAAAACTCAGATTTCGGAAAATCCGGCTTTTCTTCCACGAATCTTCGTGGAGAAGGAACTTCCTACGTCAGCACTTTAATCTTGCTGACGTCAGGGACGTTTGGGTGTCGAGCAGGAAACCCTGAAACGTATCTCTGACAGATTCTCGCGGGAAACGAGGAGATAGCAATAATCACCCGTCGTTTCATTTCCCGGAATTTCCGGCGAGTGACACGCGTTGATCATCCAACGGTCAAAAGAGCCGTTAGCACGTATCACGACGGGTTTCCGGCTATAAATAGCCGTCTCCATCCTCTCCGGCAAACCTTCCGCTCCCAGTTCTCCTCGCCTCACACAGCGCCCAAGCACTGTGAGAAGAGCCAGTTCCAAACGCGCACTCGCACAGCGCCGTCCGCAACCTCGCCGGAGCGCACGGTTTTTTCCATCGCGTCGCCCGAGAATGGTCTCCCCGAGAACTTCCCCGTCTCACTCCACGCGGCGGAAATAGACGACATCATCAACACCTTAGATCCCACGGTGGATTCGCCTCTCCGCGCCACCAGCGACGAGCCGAAGAAAACATCCGGCGGCCAATCGGGCGAGGAACTGCCTCTCGCCCCCACCAATTTGGCCGGGTCCTCCTCTGCACCATCTCCGCCACTCGCGCCCGAGACAGCGGAGGAGAAGATAATCCTCGTCAGAGAGGAACTCGCGGCCGCGTCCTCCGTGGCGTCTGCCGGCGCCGGGGTGGAAGACGAAGGAGAAACTGCCGGCAACTGGAGCCAGAGCAGTATCCCTCCTTCCCTTCTTCCGACAATGGAGAAGGAGGGGATTTTGGTGAAGGGCAAATGGCGGAGCCCGGAAGACGAGTCCGAGCCGCTTCCCAAAGACGGGGAACACGTTCTCCTCACCTCCCACATCGCGAGAGGTATCGGTTTACCGCCATCAGCCTTTTTCCTTGAAGTTCTCAACCATTACGGCGTTCAGCCCCACAATCTTCCGCCAAACTCCATTCTATATCTAGCTGGCTTCCAAGTTCTTTTCGAGGGGTATTTACGAATAGCACCTAGATTAGACATTTGGCAGTATTGCTTCAGAGTAAAGCGAAACCCTACAGAGGGCGTTCTTCCCATCTGCGGGACCATTTCTTTCACTCTTCGGAGATTTAGGGAAGATTGGTATCCAAAGATAAAAACATCAGAATCCGTCAAGTTTTGGACGGGTTCCTTCTTTTATCATCATGACATCCCGTTCCCCGGGAAATACAAGGGGGTTCCTCCTTTTATCAATTCCGCCGCCGTTCCACAAAATAGTTGGGCGGTCGAAGCAGTACAGACTTTGCCGGATGACCTGATGAAGATAAAACGGCATATCGCCAAACTTACTTCTTCCCAGCCTCCTCTGACCGGAACAGACACAATTCTGTGCTGGTTCGATCGATGTATTCAACCTCATGCTTTTCGTTCTCGGCTTCTTTGTGAATACGAAGGTCCGGAAGACACAATGAGGGGGACGGACAAAGCCTTTACGAAAAAGGATTTCAAGAAGCGAGTCAACCAATTGGTTGCTGCTCGCGACCAGTATGGGGAGAGCTTGTGGATGTATCACGAGGAAAACCCAGTTCCTAAGGTACTTTACTTTTCCTTGATTTGGCGTTTTCTCGGATTTATACCTTTCCCGGAATTTTTTTAGCTTAGTCGGATCTTTTGTCGTTTCTATAGTTCGACGACTTTGCAGAAACAGATCTTGCGTCCGACGCAGAACTTGACGAATTGCATGCCAATTTTTATGGTGGTCGGAAACACAAGAGGCAAGTGATCACGGAAGAGGTGATAGATCTTGACGGAATTCCCATCGCCACATCCAGGTATTTTCCTGGGGTTTTTACTTTCCATTCCGTTTTGGTTCCTCGAGATATTTACTTCTCGGATTTTTCCTTCATCCTTTCTGTTTTCAGTCTTGCTCCAGTTTCTTTGAAAACAAAGAAACTGAAAAAGCATAAAGCTACCGTTGGCACGGGAATGCCGCCTCCAGCTGCAGCTCCTCCCACTCCAGTAACTCTTGGTGGGGAGGATAAGACCACGAATCCGGAGGAACAATTCCGGCCAACCAGCCAGCCTATTGCATCTAACGTGGATGCGAAGGAAAGGGCAGAGCCGGAGATGGGCGGTCCTTCTCAAACTTCTGAAGAGCCCATCCCTACTTTTAACAAGGATTTCAAGGTAAAGGAAGAACCTTTTGACGATCTTGGATACATTCGTCCGTCAGCTAAGAAGTTCTTCGCTCCTGCTCCCCTGATCCGTCCTTGGCCACAAGGCGGACTAATTGTCCGAAATAACTTCGTGTTTTCACCTCGTCAGGTCATCCAAGACGGCATGCACCATCTTCGAATTCTTTTTTCTGAATATGTAAAAGAATTTAACGAAAACTTGTCAGGTTTGCAGCGGATGAGCGAGGTAATATCTCTAGCCCCCAAGCAATAAGTCAAATGCATGCTTTTAACTTAATGCTTTCAACTTTATTATGCTTGCTGCTAACTTAAGCATTTTGTTTCATTTCCGTGTTTCAGCAAACCGCTGAAAGTATAAACCTGGAGGTTTTTGGTAAACTAACAGTCAAGAATAAAGAGGTTAGAAGCCTTCTTTCTATTCTTGAAGTTAAGGAAGCGGAGCTGGCATCATCTCAGCATCAGCTGAAGAAAACAACAGGTATTTTATTTCACGTGGTTTCATTTTTATGCCTTTTCTCTAAGTATTTTTCCGAGTTTTCCAAACTCAGTATTTTTTCTTGCTTTTCAGCTGCTTTGGCGAAAGCCTTGCTGAAGATGCTGGCAATGCCGAGAACCTCCGCCGGGAGAACCTAGACCTTCATAAGAACCTTATGAAGGTTCAGAAAGATCTGGAGGCCAGCCAGCTGGCTGTAGGCATTGCTCAATCGAATGCTTCCAACCAAGCTGAGAAGGACAAAGCAACTATCCGAGACTTGGAGAACGCTTTGAATCTTCGCCTGGAGGAAGGCTCCGAGATGGACAGAATCCTCGGTAAGTTTTCCACTTTTACCGGATTTTCAGCGTTTTACAATCTTTCTCTGCTTTCTTCATAACCCTTTGGTTATTTGTCTGAAAACAGGAGATGACCTAGCTCTTACTCGGATTGAAAAAATCCGAGCCTTTGGGAAGGTCTTTACCGCGCTCAAGGCTGCGGGTATGCAGCTGATCAACAAATTCCTTCCCGCAAGGACTGGGGAATTCTCGGAAGTTGGGAAACTTCCGGAGGCTATCTTGGAGGTGGCGGAGTCCAAGGAATCCACCTTGCGCTCCGCGGCACGGGGTGGTGCACGCATGGCTTTAGGTCTCATGCGTATGCATTACCCCACTGCCAAATCTTGGCGTGTGGCGTCCGGCATCCCGCAAGGATATACGGAAGACCAGCGGACCAACATCTTTGACGAGATCAAAGGTCACGCAACCAAGATTGCTTCCATGGTCAACGTCGCGATCTCCTACCCAGAGGAGGCAATTCCGGACACTCCAAAAGAATCCTCCAGCGAAGATGACTGAGATGCTTGAAGGAGAAGTCCGGGTCTTGGGTAGATAGAAAATAGGAGCATTACTGAACTTATGTTGTAAACATTATTGTAATGCTTCTATTATTTTGAATGAACAAGTACTCCGTCTTTTGCAGTTTAATGTTCATACAACTACTTTGCAAGTTTTTTTTTCGGGTTATCATTCCTTTATCTTCTAAATTCTCTGGTTTTTTATGCTTTAACTGTCCTTAGTGCTTGAAATGGCTCGATAGCGTTTTAATCTTCATGCCGAGTGACTGGGTATGACCGATCAGCCGAAAACTCGGAAACGTGGATCATGCTAAAGGCATTTTTTGCTTACTAGCTCCAGTGACCCAGCACGAAAACAATCAGATAATATTTAGAGAATAGTTAAGGAATTTTATATATGCAACTCAGGCACGCAGGCACAATCTGGGTTTCCTTAAGCCTTTTTTAGGCTGAAAATCGTTCAGTTTTTTAACGCTGAGCACGCATGCACAATTCGGGTTAACATTGAGTATTTCGAAAGATCATTGGGAAATAGAGAAGGCGGAAGATACGCTTCATACTATACTGAACATGTAAAAACATAGAAGTATGGATTCCGACAACTTTATTTCATGATCTCAAAGATGTTTACATAGAAATTGAACTAAGTATAGAAGGGATATAATTGCTGGATACTCCAGGGCCTCTTTTTCTCTTCTAGTTCATCATCTATCTTTCTCTTTCTTTTGCGATTCGGCTTCTCGGGATCATCCTCCGTATCTCGAATGTCTACAAGATAGTATGATCCATTTTTCATGGCTTTACTGATGACGAATGGCCCTTCCCATTCTGGGGCCAATTTGTGCTTTCTTTGCTGTACCAATCTTAGCACTAGGTCACCTTCTTTAAAAGAACGATGCCTGATTTTCCGTCTATGATAACATCGTAAACCTTGCTGATAGATGGCGGATCTTTGAAGCACAAGCTCTCGTTCCTCTTCTAAGAGATCGACGGCATCCTGCCGTGCGCTTTCGGCATTTGATTCATCGAAATCCTGCACTCTCGGGCTGTCATGAATCATGTCTGTTGGGAGAATTGCTTCCGCACCATAAACTAGGAAAAACGGGGTTTGCCCTGTTGACCTATTTGGCGTCGTTCGAATGCTCCAAAGCACGGAGGGTAACTCTTCCACCCATGCTCCAGCTGCTCTATGAAGAGGAGATTCGAGTCTTGGACGTATTCCTTGCAGGATTGAGCTATTCATTCTTTCAACCTGTCCATTGGATTGCGGGTGAGCCACAGATGCGAGATCTAGGCGAATTCCCGTTTGTAGGCAATATTTTGCCAACTCTCCAATAGAGAAATTTGTCCCGTTGTCAGTTAT
This sequence comes from Alopecurus myosuroides, assembly GCA_028641055.1. Taxonomy (NCBI): domain Eukaryota; kingdom Viridiplantae; phylum Streptophyta; class Magnoliopsida; order Poales; family Poaceae; genus Alopecurus; species Alopecurus myosuroides. The sequence goes on from CM054062.1 coordinate 322,100,886, forward strand.
TATGCTGTGTGGAACGCCATATCTCATGACTGCGTCAATAATGAAATTTCTGGTAGTTACACCATCAAGTTTTTTGATGGGATTAGCTTCCACCCACTTGGTATATTTGTCCACTGCAACGAGTAGATGTGTAAGTCCGCCTCTTGCTGTTTTGAATGGTCCCATCATATCTAGCCCCAGACCGCGAACGACCATGTAATAGGGATAGTTTTGAGTGCTTGGGCTGGCATATTTGTCTGCTTGGCGTAATACTGACATCCAACACATGTGTTTACTATGTGCTCGGCGTCTGTCCTGGCTGTTAGCCGGAAAAACCCTGCGCGGAATACTTTTTTGACTATGCTTTTTGATTGAGCATGATGTCCGCAATCTCCTGCATGGATTTCTTGCAGGATTTCTCGTCCTTCTTCTGGCGAAATACATCACAGAAAAATTCCGATAGTACTGCGTTTATATAGGCAACCATTGATTACCGTGTATCCTTTGCATCGATGCTGTATCTGTCTTTGCAAGACTTCGTCTGCTCCATCCGGGTACTTCTGATCAACTAAGAAGTTTAAATATGGAATTGTCCATTCCGGGTTAACGAGCATGACTTCAATTGACTCGGAAACCAAAGGATAGTCGACATCTCCACCTTTTATTGATGGTTCGTACAAGTGTTGGACAAACACGCCTGGTGGTAGGGATTTCACCCTTTCTGATCCCATGCGGGCTAATGCGTCCGCGTTCCAGTTTTCTTCCCTTTTGATGTGAAGTACTTCAAATCCTAGGAAGCAAATTGCAAACTCGTCCACCGTTCTCCGATATTCGGCCATGATGGGACTTTTAGCATCCCAAGTTTGGTTGAGCTGGTGCTGTACCAAATCTGAGTCTCCATAGCATAAGATGCATTTAACACCTATTTTCTTTCCAATATTCAATCCATGAAGCAGAGCCTCGTATTCTGCCACATTATTACTGGCATTGAAGTGTATTTGTAATACATACTCCATTGTGTCTCCTTTAGGGGATTTGAGGACTACACCAGCTCCAATGCCTTCCTTCATCTTGGATCCGTCAAAGTGCATGATCCAGTATTCGGACTCCGGCATTGGTGTTTTTTCCATTGCTTCTGTCCAATCAGCGACAAAATCTGCCAACACCTGGGATTTTATTGTCGTCCTGGGTTGGTACTTAATGTCGAATGCTGCTAGCTCGATGCCCCATTTGGCTACTCAGCCAGTCGCTTCCGCATTGTTTATTATATCCCCTAGTGGTGCTTTACATACCACCATTATGGAATGTCCTTGGAAGTAATGACGACGTTTCCGAGATGCAAAAAACACGCCATATGCCAGTTTTTGATAGTGTGGGTACCTTTGTTTAGATTCAGAGAAAACTTCACTTACATAGTATACCGGATGCTGATCTGGTATGCTTTGTTCGTATTTCTTCCTTTCCACAACTATTACTGCGCTAATAACCCGGTTTGTAGCCGTGAGGTACAATAACATAGGTTCTTCGTCTTTTGGGGACGCCAAAATCGGAGCTTTCATCAAAGTTTCTTTCAGCTGGGTTAATGCTGCATCTGCTTATTCTGTCCACTCGAACTTGTCGGATTTCTTCAATAATTTGTATAGTGGCAGAGCTTTGTCCCCTAGCCAGCTAATGAACCTGCTAACGGCTGTTGCAGAACCCGTCAATCTGTGTACATCTTTTACGCACGTGGGCCTGGAGATGTTTAAGATTGCTTTGATCTTTTCCGGGTTTACTTCTATTCCTCTATGAGAAACGATGAAACCCAAAAGTTTTCCCGAGGGAACCCCGAATACGCATTTTAATGGATTCAACTTCATCTTATAAGTGCGCAAATTTTCGAAGGTTTCTCGCAAATCTTCAAGGAGTGTGTCTTTTTCCTTGGAAATGACAGCAATGTCGTCCACGTAAACATGAACGTTTTTGCCAATCTGACTATGCAAACATCGTTGCATGCAACACTGGTAGGTTGCACTTGCGTTCTTCAGGCCAAACGGCATGGTTATGTAATAGTACGTCCCATATGGGGTTATGAAGGAAGTTTTGATTTGGTCTTCTTCCTTCATGCGTATTTGATGATACCCGGAATATGCATCCAAAAAGCATAAAAGCTCAGAGCCAGCAGTGGCGTCTATTATTTGATCGATTCGCGGTAACACAAATCTATCTTTTGGACACAATTTGTTCAAGACAGTATAATCTATACACATCCTAAGGGAGGTTCTATCTTTCTTCGGGACTAATACTGGGTTTGCAGACCATTCAGTATGTTTAACTTCCCGGATAAAATCTGCTGCCAAAAGCCGGATAATCTCCTTGCCAATAGCCTTCCGTCTTCTTCCATCATATCGACGGAGACCTTGTTTGACGGGTTTGGATCCTGGAATCACCTTAAGTTGATGCTCAGCAAGTTCCCTGGGTACGCCTGGCATGTCCGCAGGACACCATGCGAAAATGTCCCAGTTCTCACGGAGGAACTTGATGAGCTTGCTTTCCTATTTGTCGGTCATCCCAGTTCCTACTACGACAAACTTTGTCGGATCTTTAGGATCTAGGATTACCTGTCTTGTGTTCTCGGAAGCTTTGAAGCTATTTGCTGGCTTCCGACTTTCTTTTCCTGCCGGCATTTTTGTCGGCGATACTTCTTTTGCCATCTCCTTCAATTCTTCCTTTGCTATCATTTTTTCTGCACAAAGAGCGTTTTCTTTTTTCAGCTCGTTTGCCAATTTGAAGTCTCCTGTTATGGTGATTACTCCTCCTTTTGGCCCTGGCATCTTCAGCTTGTTATAAATATAACATGATCTTGCCATAAATTTTGCGAAAGCTGGACGTCCGAGTATTGCGTGGTACATGCTTTCGAACGGCACAACCTCGAAGGATACTTTTTCCTGACGGAAGTGATCTTTCTCTCCGAAGGTTACATCTAGGGAAATTTCTCCTAGGGATCGTGCTTGTCTCCCAGGGACGATGCCGTGAAAACGTATGTTGCTGTGATTGAGTTGGGTCTCAGAGATTCGCAGATGCTTCAGTGTATCCAGGTACATTATGTTAATGTTGGATCCTCCATCCATGAGCACTATTTTTAGCCTAGTGTTTTGAACAATAGGACTTACAATTAGAGCTTGCATGTCGGGTTCAGGGATATTTCTGGGATGATCAGACTGATCCCATGTAATTGATGTATTTGAGTACTTCAAGAATTTCGGGGTTGCAGGGACAACCGTGTTTATTTCTCGAAGCGTTCTCTTTGCCACCTTTGCTGAGGGAGTTGCCAGGAAAGTTAGGTTGCCTTCTCCGTAAACTCTCGGAAACTTAGGCTTGCCTTTTCGCTGTTGTTCCTGTATATTTTTGTCAGTGTCCGTTTCACTGTCTTCTTTTTCAGCTTATGGCTTTTGCTTGGAGAATTTCCTCTTGGAGTTCTTCCCTTTGTTTCCGGATCCAGCACTGCCTTTCATATGCTTCTTCAGTCAGCATTGCGCGTAAGTATGGGTGGGTTTCCCAAACTGCGAGTGGTGGACACAGTTTTCCGACTTTATTTTTTCCTACTCTTCTTTGGTGTAATTTATCGGCTCTGTGCTTCTTCCTTTCCACTTGCTCCCATTTTCTCTTCCAAAGGCTATGTTAACTTCTTTGGGATTTTGTGTTGCTTCGGGAGTTGCTTTTTTCTCAGTGCGAGGGGTCTTTTTGGCTTGGATCAAAGTGTCGATATTACCGCCTCTCGCTCTGATGTCGTCTTCGGCCGCTGCATGCTCATTGGCGGTTGTAAGCATAGATCCGAGATCTTTGTGCTTTTTGGAACCGATCATGAACGGTACGAGTCCGGGTTTTAAGCCATTGACGAAAGCATGCATTGCTTGAACGTCAGTTACTCCAGAAAAACTATTCTTCATTGCCGTCCACCTTGAGATGAAATGCACGTATGGTTCATCCTCAAACTGGGTGCAGCGATTTAGTTGGTTGATGCTGTTTGGGCGCTTGTAGGTTCCTCGGAAATGCTGAGTAAATACTCTAGCCATATCATCCCAGCTGTCGACAGTTCTTGATGGTAATCCATTGATCCAATCTCTGGCTCCATCCAGTAACATTAGGGGGAGGAATTTTACCGCCTCCAGGTCTGTCCCATTGTTGATCTGAACGGCTGCGTAATAGTCTGAGAGCCAGGTATCCGGGTTTGTGCTACTAGTGTATTTTTGGTATGTCGGACCAACTTTGGCAAAGACAGAATGCACAGTTATTCTTCGGATCCTATCAGTGAAATACTTGGGTCCAAAGTATAAATCATCTCTTTCCTCTCTGTCCATGTGTGCGGAGTATCTGCCGGCCGAATGGACAGAAGGGGATCTGCTCCTTTCTTTTCCATTGAGGCGCGGACGCGCTTTTCCGAGATTATCTCTATTGACTCCGTGATCGTGCCCTTTGGGATAAGGTGGAGTTCTACTCCTGTATCTTTCCTTATTCCTGGGGGGCGTCCGGGATCTCTCACGCCTGTGAGGCATATCCTGTCTTCCAGCATTTTCTGCAGGGCGTCTCGGAGGCGGCATTGATTTTCCGTCCTTCCGGTTTTTCTCTTCCCGATCACGGGGATTAATTCCATTTTTCGGGAGATGGGATCCGGTTCTCGGTGCTTCATCCCTATTGTCAGGTTTCTTCCTGTCCTTTTTCGGATCTGATTTCTTCTCATTCGAATTGTTTGAATCTCCAGGTTCTTCCGGTCCAGGTGCTCCAGCAGCGCATGTAGCTGTCATGTAACTTCCCTGATCGCTCTTGCGCTCGTTGTTGTTGTTGCAACGCTTTTCCTAAGAAAGCATACACCCCTTGAAGTTTTTCACCGTTGGAGTACATATCATTGTTGAGGATGGCGAACGTTGCTTCCGCATTTTCTGCTGCGGTTTTGTATATTGGCTCGCCTCTGGCATCTTTGCCATTTACCTGCTTTTGCCAAGATGGGTTGTGGAACCTTTCTTTTGGCGGCAGTACTTCCGGTTTTGCGATTCCGGGTAACCGCGTAGGTTTAATGCCAGATCTATTCTTTCTCTCGTATTCCTCGATTTCTTCCCGCATGAGCTTGATATCAGCCTGGGTTTTTTGGAGGTGTTCTCGAGTTCGAAATAGATGTTGCTTCTGCCTTTGGAGAGCTTGCCTCCGGGCTTCCAGCACTTCAGGGGGCTCGTGTGGTCCCACTGGTGTTTGGAGTAATTCCTGTTCGTCATGTTCTCTCATTGGCGGAACAGGGATTTCCTTCGTTTTCTACTCCGCAGGTTTCACTCCGCTTGCATCTCCTACTTCGGGGCTTTCATTGGCTAGATCAGCCGATTTCTTCTTGCGGAGCTTATACTGGAGCTTTTTAGCAGCTTTGTGTTTCTTCTTGGAAGAGGGAGGTTTCTTGCAGGGTTCTTCCTCTGTCAATTATTTGACATCAGGGAATTTTGGAGAGGTTTCTCCTTCTTCTCTCTCTTCCTCTGGTGGAGGCGTTCTAGGGATTTCCTGACTGTCGGCATCCGTGTTTTGAGCCGGTTTTGCCATCAGTACTTCGTGGAATCCCTCTTGGAAGGGTGTCTTCATCTTCGTCTTCGGTATCGAAGTGATACGATCCGGGTTCCGACTCTAATCTCGCCTCGATGGCGGCTAGTACAGAGTCAGCTTCCGAGTGCGTCGTGATGTTGACGGATGTCGGATCTTCCACCTCTGTTATGGGATTGTTGTTTTCTGCCTCTTGCACGGGATTGCTTTCATCCGTGTTTTCGGCGATCTCGGACTGCACCATGCCGATAAAGTGCGATTCAGGAGTATATCAACGATCTGAGCAAAATCCGGTGTCATAGTCGTCTTCGACTGGGTATAGGGTGGGTGGGATAAATTTGCTCCGACCGCAGAATCGCATTGCTTCTGCAGTTAATCCGATAAAGATGTTTGCAGATCCGATCGGTAGAACGCAGACACTTACCAGATGATTCCGCGCTGGCATGTACGATCTGTTGTCGAGGAAGCGCCCGACGTCGTTGTCGAATTCCAAGCTTCCTACAGTTAAGGTACTGCTAAGGGCATCTCCAGTCGTTCGACCCCCCCAGGTTTCAGATCGGCGCTTTTTAGCGATAGCGCCGGCCCGCACCAAAACCTGGGGGGGGCGATTTCACCAGCCGTTCGGCGTCCCAGAAAATAAAGCACCGATATCATTCGAAAAGTTTCTTCCCGCCCCCAAAAAACAGAGCCCTAGTTCGGCGATCGGCAGCCATAGTTTCGGGCGATCATATTACAAAAAACGCCACAGGTGGGCGATCAAATATAGTTCAGATCGAATCACACAGATGGGCGCGCGCGGCGGTGGCAGACGTAGGCGATCAGACAGACGCGTCGGCCGGCGTCGGAGCAGGCGGCGAGCTCGGCGCAGCATCCAGGTCGATGACGGCATCGGAGCGGACAGCGGGCTCGCCATTCTCCAGGTCGACGACGGGCTGGGCATCCTTGTCGACGGCGGCATCCTCCTGGGCGGCGGGCGGGCTTGTCGGCGCGGTGGTGTAGCTGGCGCCGCCAGACGATGTCGGGGCCGGGGGCGCGCTGATGTCGGTCAGGATGAGGTTGCACTGCGCCAGGAACCAAGCTCTCACCTCGGGGGTCATCGCGGCCGGGTCGCCGCCCGTGAGGAAGGCGAGGTCGTTGTTCCTCTTCTTCGCGGCGGTGCCAGTCCGGAGGAGGTCGATCTTGACCTGCGAGTTGGCCATGAGCGCCGCCCATCGCTGTTTGGAGACCTCCTCCCTCTTGCCGGCCTGGACCTGAGCGTCGGCGATGCAGGTCTCGATGGATGCCTGGAGTTTTGCCGCTGCAGGCGCGCCGTCCCTAGCCAGCTTGGCTTTCTTGTGGCCCATCGGCGGACGCCCTTCGGATGCGCACGCAGCCACCGCGTCGGGGACGTACTCCTTGCCCTTGCCGATCGAGCGACGCACCTCCGCCCACTTCTCGCAATCCTCGATGAGAACAAACACGTGGAGGAACTTGAAGTCGGTTCCCTCGTCGTTCTTGTACGCCTCGAGCATGCGGACGATCTCCATCTCGCGGTTGGCGCCGCTCTGCGGCCTCGCCGAGATCTCCTCCTGGATGCCGTGCCACTTGTTGCACGACGCCTGGATGTTGGCCCAATGGTTCGCCATGGCTTTCTGGCCGCGGTCGAGGACGCATGGGGCGTAGTAGGGATCGATCATGCGGCGCTCGTCGTAGGCCGTCTTCACCCGCTTCCAGTAGTTGTCGGCGTGCTGGTTCGCGCCGATGATCGGGTCCAAGCTGACCGTCTTCCACGCCTCGGCGAGGAGCGAGTCCTCCCTGTTCAGCCACTTGATGCGAGGCTCGGCGGGCGGCACGGGCACCTTGGGCTCCTTGCGGGGGCGGCCAGGGCCACGGCGCTTCCGTCCTTCGCCGGCCGGATCTGTACTCTCTGGCACCACGGGCGTCTCGTCCACGTCGTCGTCTTCGCCCTGCTCCTCCGTCGCCTGCGTGCCGGAGCCGCCTTCGCCGTAGTCTCCACCGACCTGCGTGAAGAACTCGCCGCTGGCATCGAGGAAGCCCGGGCTCGCCGCCGCCGCCATCGAGCCGGACGCGATGATCTCCTCCATGTAGCTGTCCTGGGGCTGCAGCCCGGCGAGAATCGCGCGGCGGTGGGATGGGGAAGCTGCGTAGCCCGGCGCGTTGCCATACATCATCGGCGGGTGGTAGGGGAAGGTGAGGTTGGGGTTGAAGCCTCCCAGCGAATCACCTTCGACGAACCATGCTGGCGGCGGGTGCGGCGACATGCGGGGCGACGGTGACGGCGACTGCTTCCAGCCGGCGAAACGTGGGCCGAAAGGGCCCTTCTTCTTGGCGAGAGGCGCCGCGGCCGGCGTAGGTGGCTCGTCTGGGACCTCCTCCTCCTCCTCCAGCTCGTCTTCCTCGGCGGCTGCCTGCTCCTCCGCTTGCAGCTGCGCCATGAGCTGCCTCTGCCGCTGCGCCGCCTCCCTACCCCGGCGCTTGATGTTGGCTGTCTCCAGCCGCGACCTCTCGGCGATCCACTCCTTGTTCGACATGCCGGGTGGTCGCTCCTTCGGTGCTCTTGGCTTGCGGGGTTTCTTGGCCGGTTCGGAGGCCGCGGGAATGGAGACGGCGGCGGCGGCGCGGGGTCCTGTAAATCGAGCGGGAGCCATGGCGCGTAGATCTCGGGTGCGGGGGGAAATGGCGGGAATGAACCGGGGGGAGAGGTACATGTGGGGGAAAAGTGGAGGGAAGCGCCGAAAAAAGAGAGGGAAATCGTCTTCCCTCGCCGACAAGCGTGGCCCACGCGAGCATTTTGCCCCCCCAGGCCGAACCCAGCGCGCTGGGTTTGGCCTGGGTTCGGCGGCGCCAAACGGCGCGAAAAACGGCGGAAAGCGGCGCTAAATCGATTCCTGGGGGGGCGACTGGTGCGAAACGGCGCGAAACGGCGCCAAAAACGCCGCTTGGGGGGGCTCTGGGGGGGACGGCTGGAGATGCCCTAATTCCGCCAAGTATTCCCAATCGGAACATAACGCCTGACGTCGCTGGCCCCACGGTGGGCGCCAACTGTCGAGACATCGTAGTAGATTTCATAGACGGGGGTGCCATGAACTACCGATAGAGAAGTGGGGGACGTGATCGTATGATGAACAATGACACAAGGTTTTACCCAGGTTCGGTACGACGCAGTACTGCAGCGTTCCTACTCCTGCAATCTCACTATTCAGGACTAAAGCGTGGAAAATACAGAGTACAATATGAGGTTAGGTTTAGCTTTTCGACAAGGATCCACCTCTCGTCGAATTAGCCTATAGATTCTTGTCTATCTATCTTATCTCCCGTCCGGCTTTATATAATAGCCGGGTTAGGGCATACAGAGAAAGAAACCTAGCAGACTACGATACGTGCTAACTTGGAAAGTAAGGAATCCGCCTTCTACTCCAAGACGGATCACATGGGCCGTGATCCGGGTTCTTCTAGAATCCAGCTTCCGTGCATCAGCTTACTAGGCCGCCTAATGGACCGTAGCCCATTACCATTTAGGCCACCCTGATAATCCGGCACTTTAGAACACCATCTGATATACCCCTAATCGGTATATATCCGACAACAAACTTCAAGTTAAGCCCCGTGCCCATGTTGAGTTAGGGTGGCAGTACAGTAAAGGTTGTCCGGAGAAGACTAGGTTATGTGCCATTTTTGTAAAAACACTTTTTTCTCAAAAAATGACCACTTCAACAATCCTCCGGTGGATAAGGCTTCACCTTTCCACCGGGTTTTCCCATAAAGACTTTTTTTATGCAAAAACACATTTTTAGGGTGTCCACTTAGGGACTTATACTTTTGGTGGTAATTAAATACCATATGTGGCTATGGGCTTGGTAACACCAAGTATCAACTACTGGCATAGTAATGATATAATATAATAGTAGTAGTAGTCACTCAAAAATATGTTTTGGTAACCAAAGTTTTTGTAAAACTTTCATGAGTAAAACATGCATGATAGATAATGATAAGTGTAGTAACAACAAGCATCAGGATGGCTTGCCTTAAATCTTTTAGTGTCCCTGGCCTTGAAGCAGCTTGACTTGAAGCACAGCTCCACAACTGCTGCTTCTTCTCCTTCGTTTTCTAACATCGTAAAAGAATAAAAGACACACACTTAGAACTAAAGGACAAACAATTAATCAAGACAATACACACAGCAAGCAAACTTATACTAGCGCAATCACTCAAAAGGTTATCGCGAAAACTATCTCACAAACTCTCATGGTACAAAACTATCGTCAAACAAACATATGGTTGAAAAACCATATCCCACATATTACATACCACATAAGGAGTGGGTGTACCACTCTCATAATAAGATATTCAAGAAGCTAAAAATATAGCTTGTGGGCACAAAAGGTGAGGCTACTAAAATAATAACAATCAATCAAAGCAATACCCATGGCAGTGGGTATTAACCACACACAAGCAATCATCAACAAACAAGTTCATGACTATACTAATGCATAGATAAAAAGGTACTACTAAACACAACAACAACACTAGCACAACAATAACATAAGTGTAATACTCATGCTAAGGAAATCACTCAGACAAATCTCCAAACAGCAAACAAACATACTACAGATGAAGAGGCTAGTTACAGACTATGCTAATGTCTACTCAAAGTTATGGAATCCATCAACCATGAAAATAACCAAACACACCAGTATCTCTACCAATGGTAACAAGTCATAATAAAATATACAACACAATCAGTAAGAGATATAACAAGGCTAGAGAACAACACATCCACTGGAGTCCACTAATAGCATACTAGTATGGAAAACCTACACAAGCATGCCATAAGAATTAATTGTACTCTACCACCAATAGAAACAAGAAAATCAAGAAGTCATGTCATAATAACAGAAGTAATAACTTCCTAAACATGCTAGAATAAAACATACACTCATAAAATAAAAGGCAGCAATACTAGAGCAACTCATAATTCCTAGTGGTGACACTAGTTCGCCACTAGAGAAGCAAACATCACTATAAGGATGTATAACTCTAAACCAGCAATAGTATGAAGGTAAAAACCTACTAACAGAGCTCAACACCTTACACATGCTAGTAAGCAAAAACACTAAAATAATTCTATGAAAACATCTACTAAACAAACATCAATCCATTCTAATACTACATGCTTTTCTAATTAACTAAATAGAAAGCAAACAAGGTACATGATATAAAACCAGTAGCTATGCACTCAATACAATCTCAACTAAACACTCTCAAAAATCCAAACACTCAATGAAAAACATTCACAAATAATTTATCAAGCATTAGGAAAACTTTCTATTTGCAAACAATATTTAATTTACCAAACAACAGTGAAACATTCCTTAACATGATACCCCTAAAGGAATATTATGTTCACAAATTAACCACCACTAAACATACTAGTATTCACAAAGAAAACACTAAACTCTTCACTTACATAAGTGAAACAAACAATCTATTTTCCTTGGTGGAAAATACTAGCCCAACCTATAGTAATGCATTCTATTTTCACACAAGTGTATGGTTGGGGATTTTCATCCTTAACCAAGATGCAATGGGACAAGTGGGTTATGGGCCCACTAATATCAAGACATATAGAGGTAACAAAACCTCTGGTCACACATGAAAAAATAATCTAACCAAGCAATTCCATACAAGGCTATTCATACTAGTGCAAATAATACTAGTGAAAACAAACAACAAAACTTACACATGTATCTTTATAAAATAAAGTGTAAGCTAAAAGAGGTGATAACATCAAAACAAAAGTTCCAAAATGGTACTGGAATAAACATAATCATAGCACAAACTTAGGTAACAAGCACACAAAGATTTGGTTCACACAATACATCAAATAAATAAACTAGGGAAATAACAAATGCTATTTTTATAGCCAAATGATTTTCCAAACATGCACACACTTTCTAAGGTAGATATATTGCAAGCAAACAACCTAATGACAAGGGTCAACACCCCTATACATGCTAGGAACAAAGATCCACTCAATCAAACATTTATTCACAAACAAAGACACACATAAAAAGAAAACAGAAAAGGTGTTGTTTCTAGTTTTGCTCACCAAAATTAATCTAGGGCTCCAAAAATTAATCCAAGCTAGGATTATATAGATCTAGTCATAAGAAAACTCATCCAGTTGGATTCACCTCAAAAATCATTTTTAAAATCATTCTAAAAATCCTAGAAAAACCTACTGACCTTTTACCAAAATGTATGACATTTCCATTTGGTAACTCACCTTGATCTGAGGCCAAGTCCTATGAATAGATCTATTTATAGGCTACTCAAAACAATTTAGTTTGACCACTTTGGATACAGATCCAACAAGTTATTCCAAAAACAATTTGACAGACACTCTGTGGCAAAACAAGTGTTGTGACAAAAATATACATGAAACCTTAGATCTGCTAATTTTAGATGGTTAAGAAAACATACATCTACTGCTGTGAATTTTACTTGATTTTATTTTGCAAGAAACCTATTTTTAACAAGGCAAAAGCAATCTAGCAACCTCTGCACAAATTTAAAAAGAAAAAAGAAAAACACATGCGGGCTGGCTTAACGCAGGCGCGGCCCAACAAAGCGGCAAACGCAGCCAAGCGCGCTACGCGCACGCGGCCAGGGCGGGAAATGCGCGATTCAACTGGGGCCGCTGATCGCAGATCGAACGGTGCCCCGATCGTCTCCTTCCCCGCGCTATCTCTCTCTCTCTCTCTCGCGAAAATGGCTGGCAACGGGATCGCACGGCGGCTCACCTAGGGGGCTCGTGGAGCGGTGGCGATGGCTCGGGGGTGGTGTAGGGAGGCAGGGGCGTTGAGTTTGAGCTCGGGCGTGGCTCCAGGCGGCGGTGCTTGGCGGGGCACCCGCGGCGGCGAGCTCGACGGTGGCTGCGATCCTGCAAGCGAGGAGTCGAGGGAAGGTGTCAGGGAGGGTTAGAGGCGTACGGGGAACTCAACCAGGGGTGGTGGAGGGGGATGGGAAGCACGGGGGAGGGGAGCACCACCTCGGGATCCCGGCGGTGATCGGCGGGAATCTAGTGCTCGGGCACGCTCTCAGGGCCAGGGCAGGACTTGCTTTCGCTTGGGGAGTGTGTGGGAATGTGGAGGAGGGCAACGGCGCAAGGAACTAGCAAGAGGTGGCTTATAGCCAAGGGCAAGGGCAAGATGTGGTCTTGGGTGTGTGGCATGGGGGCATTTTGGACAAGCTCAAGCAAAGAAAAATGTGGTCAGTGGTCAAGACCACCAAGGGGCAAGTCAACACTGGCTTTTGGGGGGCAAGGAGAGCCAAGATCAAGTCCAAAGGAGTCAAGGTATGGAGACCCATACCCATCCACCTCATAATGTCTCCCTTCTCTTTCCCCTCAAGTTTTCTTCTCACATAAGGGTTCTAGAAGAAGAAAAACACATCCTAGGCCGTGTCCACAACCAGGTCAACACACTAGACAACACCTCTCTTCAAAACTTGCAAAGAAAAGCAAACAAAACATCAGCCCAAAATGGTATCTTCCACTTTCCAAACAAATTCAGAAAATTCAGTTTTAGGGACTTAGTGAAATTTTTAAGTGTTGAAAACAGATGAAATGAGCAAAAAGTTTGGATTTTTTTCAGGGACCAAATGGATTCCAATTTTTTTTTTCCAAGTTGGAATTTGTTAAACAAGTTATAAACTTTCAGAAACATCTTTTGAAAACAAAATTTAAAAAGTTTAAGGCCATGAAAACAATGTGGGAAAAGGTGTACTTTCTGTTTTTCTCTGTTTTCCAAAAAAATGTCTTTTTCTGCCTTATTTTTAGTCCACAAAGACCACAAGCAAAAGATCATTTTCATTAATCCAAAAATCCAACAAAGCTTATGGGTTGGTAGTACATATAACAAAGAACAAATAAAAGTCAAGAAAACGTTAAATAACATTTTATAGACTAGTGAAAACAAAGGTAGAAAACAGGTACTTGGCTATATTTTCAGGGAATGTTTTCTATAGAAAACTTAAAAGAAAAATTCCATAAATAATTTTGAAATTTTGTTTTATTGGATCCAACAAAGATAAAAGTTTAATTTAAGATTCAAACAAGAATGATCCAAGTCTTGGGATAAAATTCACTCAAGTGACCAACAGGGAAAACAACAGGGAAAATATTATATAAAAGGTTTTTCAGAAAAGTTTGATATTGGTTTTATCAAGAAACAAAACTTGTGTTGCAAATATGATTAAGATCATAAACACTTGTTAGTTCAAACAATCATTTTGTTTTAAAAAAATTGTTGGCCCTAATTTCTGTCTTCTTGAACACAGTACAAGAATCCAAAAACTGGGTGTGACATTATTAACAGTCTTTTGCAAGATATATTTAATTTCTCTATTTGATAATTCTACTAGCCCACTGGTTTGAGGATGATAAGTTGAGGAAATTATATGATTAATATCATATTTGGCAAGGGTTTTTCTAAAACCACCATGAATAAAGTGAGAACCTCCATCAGTCATAAGATATCTAGGCACACCAAACCTAGGGAAAATAACATCTTTAAGCATTTTTAAAGAGGTCTCACCATCACCACTTTTTGTAGGTATAGCTTCTACCCATTTAGTAACATAATCAACACCAACAATAATACGAGTGTAACCATTCGAAGGAGGAAACAGACCCATAAAGTCAAATCCCCAACAATCAAAAGGCTCAATAACAAGAGAATAACTCAGAGGCATTTCATTATGTCTAGAAATATTACCAACTCTTTGACATTCATCACAAGATAGAACGAATTTACATGCATCTTTAAAGAGAGTAGGTCAATAGGAACCTGATTGTAGAACCTTCTGTGTGGTTCTATCTCCAGCGTGATGTCCTCTATAAGCACTACCATGGCACTTTCTCAATATTTCACGTTGTTCATGATCTGGAACACATCTTATCATAATACCATCTACTCCTTCTTTATATAAGTGTGGGTCATCCCAAAAATAATGCCTCAAATCATAAAAGAATTTTTCTTCTTTGTTGAGCTCTAAATGTTGGAGGCAAATACTTGGAAACCATAAAGTTAGCATAATCTGCATACCATGGACTATCTTGGGAGTTTACCTTTATTGCAGCCAACTGTTCATTTGGAAAACTATCATTAACATGAATAGGGTCGTAAGCTATGTTTTCCAATCTAGACAAGTTATCAGCAACAGGATTTTCAGCACCCTTCCTATCCACAATATGCAGATCAAAATCTTGTAAAAGTAGAAGCCATCTAATAAACCTAGTCTTAGCATCTTTCTTTTCCATAAGGTATCTAATAGAGGCAAGATGAGTATGAATAGTGACTTTTGAATCAACAATATAAGCTCTAAATTTATCACAAGCAAAAACTACAGCTAAGAACTCTTTTTTAGTAGTAGCATAATTTTTTTGAGCAGCATTAAGAGTCTTACTAGCATAATGAATATCATTCAATTTCTTATCTACTCGTTGTCCAAGAACAACACCTACAGCAAAATCACTAGCATCACACATAATTTCAAAAGGTAAATTCCAATCAGGTGGTTGAACAACAGGAGCAGTAGTTAAAGCCTTCTTTAAAGTTTCAAAAGCTTCCTTGCAATCATCATCAAAAACAAAAGGTACGTATTTTTGAAGAAGATTAGTAAGAGGTTTTTATATTTGAAAGAAATAATTAATAAACCTCCTATAAAACCAGCATGACCAAGAACACTACGAATACCTTTAACATCCCCGGGACATGGCATTTTCTCTATTACTTCCACTTTAGCTCTGTCAACTTCAATACCTCTATCAGAAATTTTATGTCCAAGAACAATTCCTTCATTCACCATAAAGTGGCATTTCTCACAATTAAGAACAAGATTAGTTTCCTCACATCCCTCCAAAACTTTATCAATGTTGTTCAAGTAGTTATCAAGAGAAGTTCCATAGACGGAGAAATCGTCCGTGAATACTTCCATAGTTTTTTCACAAAAACCATGAAAAATAGCAGACATGCATCTTTGAAATGTAGAAGGAGCCTTACACAAACCAAAAGGCATACGTCTATAAGCATAAGTACCATAAGGACAAGTAAAGGTTGTTTTCTGTTGATCAGTTTCCCTATCAGCAATTTGAGAAAACCCAGAATAACCATCAAGAAAGCAAAAAAGAGTTTTCTTAGAAAACCTCTCTAACATTTGATCAATAAAAGGCAAATGATAATAATCTTTCTTAGTAACCTTGTTAACTTTCCTAAAATCAATGCACATTCTATAACCAACTACTACTCTTTGAGGAATAAGCTCATTATTTTCATTAGGCACAACAGTCATTCCTCCCTTCTTAGGGACACAATGCACATGGCTTACCCATCTACTATCAGCAATAGCAAGAATAATACCAGCATCTAGAAGTTTTAATACCTCATTCCTTACCACTTCCTTCATCTTAGGAATTAAACGTCATTGATGTTCAACTACTGTCTTTGCATGAGGTTCAATATTAATAACATACTGACATGTAGAGGGAGAAATCCCTTTCAAATCATCAAGAGTATATCCATTAGCTCCACGGTGTTTCTTCAATATTCCCAATAATCTTTCCTCTTATTCACCTGAAAGTTTAGAACTAATAATAAGAGGATATATTTTTTTATCATCTATATAAGCATATTTAAGATCATCAGGCAAAGGTTTTAAATCAAAAACAGGATCCTCCTTAGGTGGTAATGTGGTACCCAAGTCCTCCACAGGTAAATTATGTTTCACTATCACCGGTTGACGAATAAGAATATCGTCAATCTCATTTCTCTCTTCCATAAATACCTCAATTTCATGATCCTCCATATATTGCTGCAACGCATTGTTAGGAGAAAGAGCAATAACAGCAAGCTGTTCAACTTTAAAATTTTCATCAGGCAATTCAGCTTCATAAGGAGCTCTAGCAAATTTAAAGAAATTAAACTCATACGATTTTCCATAATATTTAGTCAATATCTTATCTTTCTTACAATCTATAACAGCACCACAAGTGTTCAAGAAAGGTCTACCAAAAATAATATGACAAGTTTTACCAGCAGCCTTACCCAGCACTAATAAAACAGTAGGATATTTAGTTTTACCACATAAAACTTCCGCATCCCTAACAATACCAATCGAAAAAATAGTTTCTCTATTAGCAAGCTGAATAACCACATAAATATCTTCAAGTTCACATGAACCAATTTCATGCACTAGAACTTGCACCAATATCACACAAACCATAATATCAATGATCACCAATCTTAAAAGAAAGCACAGGAACACTAGTTTTCTTAGGTCTATTGGGATGTGAGACAACATTAGAAGCATCCTCACAGGAGACAATATGTTCATCCTCTACATTTCCATAAACACGGTCTTTCACTATTGCTACTACAGGTTCAACAATTATTTGTTCATCGGGTTCAATAGATGTCTTTATGCTCTTGTTAACCACAGTAGCTACAATAGAGTGTTCTTTTACCTTAGCAGGGAAAGGCATTTTCTCAATATAAGGTTCAGGCACATCAGGATTAACAACATGCACTTCTATGTTTCTAGTAGGAACACAATTAACAATATCTTTATAAGGTGCATGATATTTGTTCAACTCCTTTTTAGGAATATCAATATAGGAAGCAAAGGCTTTAAGACAGTTTGCAAAAATTTGAGAATCAAGACCACAAACTGCACTAACATTATAGAAATCATCGGTTCCCATAATATTTTTAATGCATTCATAATCATAATTTATACCTGACTTCCTACCTTTTTCATTCTCCCATCCTTCAGTGTTTTCTTGAATACGATCAAGAAGGTCCCATTTAGCTTCTTCCTTCATACGTGTGAATGATCCAGAACAAGAAGCATCCAATATGTCCTTATCATGAAGAGAAAGCCTTGCATAAAAAATATTGATAACAATATTACTCCGGAGCTCATGAACGGTACATTTAAGCATTAATAACTTCATTCTCCCCCAAGCTTGGGCAATACTCTCTCTACCATGAGGACAAAAATTATATATTTGATTCCGGTCTTTATGAATCTCACTGGGAGGATAAAATTTAGAATAAAAGAGAGGTACAATTTCCTCCCATCCAATAGATTCACCATTCTTCAACAATTTAAACCATTCAACAGCTCTACCTTTCAGCGATAAAGAGAATAATTTATTTTTAACTTGATCCATTGTAATACCTGCACACCTGAATAACTCGCATAATTCATGTATAAAGAGAAAATGATCACCGGGATGGACAATTCCATCTCCATAATAGCAGTTATCCATAACACGTCCAACAATTTTCATAGGTATTTTATAAGGATCCAATTTAGGAGATAACGGGTCATCTACTACCCTAGCATTAATAGTAGTAGTACCCCTAAATAAATATACATATGGAATATCCATAATGAAATAAAGTAGCAGACAGAAATAAAAACAACACTCACAGTAAAAGTTTCTCTTACCAATTCCACTCACCAATAGCGCTTCACTCACCGGGAGAGAGATCTAGTGGAAAACAACAATAAAGACCCCTAATTGTTATAGCGGGATGAAGGTGGACGGTGAGGGTGATGGTGCTGGTGGTGAGGATGATGACGATGATGATCTTGATGACGCCCGGACTGATGACGGTATCGATGGCGACGATTTTCCCCTCTACGGGGAGGAATTTCCTCGACAGATTTCTCCCTGCGAGAGAGGTTTTCTCTCTCTGTTGTTTTCCGCTCCGAGGCGGCAGCAGAATATTTCCTTGATGATGTTATGGGGCTTAGGGTTCCCTAGGGGTCAAGTACGCGAAAGGGGGCGACCAGAGGTGGGCCAGGGTGGCCACACCACCTGGCGGCATGACCGGGGGGAGGGGCATCACCCCATGGTGTGGGCTCCTGGTGGCCCCCCTCTGGATCCCCTTCTGGCTGGCTTCCTCATATGAATTTCTAAGACATCTCCGGTATCCCCCCCTCTTCTTCCGATCTTCTGAAATAGGGTGTCCTTACGGTGCTTTTTCCATCAGATTCCTGGTCCCGGTGTTTATTCTCCAATAATTCCCAAACATGAAAAATAAGATGAAATAACGTAAGTAATGCATCATAAAATGAAATATATCTATGAATAACAGAAAAGAACAATATAAAATGGTGATGCAAAATGGACGTATTAGGGCGGCGGCTGGGGTGGTCGGCCTAACTCGAGCAACACGTCTACGTTTGTTTTTGGGCGAGGTTGGTTCCTTGGTGCGTCGGGGCGGCGGCCCTGAGTGGTGGACGTAGTGGTGCCGGGACGGCAGGCTCCGCTTCGCGGTGTTGGTTGTGCCCCTTGGCCGTGAGGGTGGCAAGGTGGGCAACGTTGGGAGATCCTCGCGAGGTGTAGCATCGGTGCTACTCCTCGCCCAGATGCTAATCTGGAGCCTCGGGTATTTCCATGGTATCCCCTGCCCTTCGCGGTGGGGGCTGGAGCCGGTTTCCCTCGTCGAGGGGTTGGTGTTGTTGGGCCGAGGGAAGGCTCAAGTCGTCTCAGACGCCGGTGTTGGTGACGCCTGTGGGCGCCGCTCTCCCTCTTGGGGGCGACACTATGGTTCCACGCCCCAACCCTTCATGTATTCTCCGGGAGAAAACCCAGGTCTTTGACCTGGGTGGCGGCGTCTTTGCGTCATGACCTTCTTGGAGGCACCGTCTTGGAGTAGGGCTCTCCTCGCTCTGCCATGGCTATTCGAGGGCAGAGCTGGTTCCTTCTCGTAGCTGTCGATCTGAAGTGAAGTTGTTGTGTTCATGTGCTTTGGTGGAGGCACTTCCGGGGGACACGGTGGTCCTTTCCCGCCCCTCCAGTGGCTGGCTGTTTTACGCAAGGATTTGGGTGTGCGCCGATGGTGTTGTCCGATCCCGTCACTTGGAAGCCGGGTTGTTCTACGCAAGGGCTGGTGCTTGCCGCTTCCGGTGATGTGGTCTCCGTTCAACGCTTTGATGCCCGGCTTCCTCTCCTTCTTGCTCGACCTCTGTTGAAGGCTCTAGTCTTTCGTCTCCGTATGTCCTCTCCGATGTAAATCTTCATGCTAGTTGTGGGGCGGTCTTCGCTGGTGGTCGGATCCTGCCCCTCGGTTGGCTCTTTTACGCAAGGACCTAGTGCTCGGCGTAGTTTTGCCCTTTTTCTTTTAGCTTGTCTTTGCTATGCTTTGTTAGAGGATCTCCTCGACACATGTTTCATCTGTAATTGCTGTTGTAAAACTCCGAGCTTCGTTAATTCAAAGTTGGGCATTAGTGCCTTTTATCTAAAACAGCTATGTTACTCCTAAGGATGGATTTTTGACTTCATGGATCGATCCAGCAAGGTGGATCTTGTTCTTCTGGCTGTGACATGTTGGCATCTTTGGGATGCCCACAATGGGGTTCACAACGGTGAAGGGATAAAGTGCCCTAACAGTCTTGCAGCACAGTTTAAAGCTTATGTTGAGATGATTGAAGAACATCAACTGAAACCTAGTTCCACCCACAACCGTGTGACCAATCTGTATGTCCAAAGATGGTCGCCGCCGCCGGAGGGGCAGTGTTTTCATCAATGTGGATGCTGCTTTGTTTTCATCTTCGTCACGGATGGGGTGGGCATCATGATCAGGAACCACAGCGGTACGTGTTCGGTTGCTTCCACTCAGACCTTTAATGAGGTTTACGACCCTGAATTAGCAGAAGCATTGGCCGTCAGGCATGCTATTACCTTCGCCCGGGAGGAGGGCTTTAACAGAATCATCTTGGCTTCAGACTGCTTGTCAATTATTCAACGCATTAGATCTTCAGTTTGGGATCGAACGGGCATTGGTGTTGTCATTGAGGACATCAAAGCCGTGGCGACAGGTTTTCAGTCTGCGATTTTCAGTCATGTTGGTCGTTTGCTAAATTCTTCAGCACACATTCTAGCTCGTAAAGCAGAACTCTTTGGTTTTATGTTCTTTCGTGATGGAGGTCTGGATTGCATCCGTGACACTCTTTTAGTTTAAGATACATCCACTTTTGTCCAATTAATATGTGACGGGGAAGTACATGTTGAAGGTCCAGAATTCTCTGTCAGGCGATGGCGTCAGCACACGGTGGTGCTTGGCGAGAGCAGATACAACGCGTACCAGAGCCGGCGCCGGCCGCTCGGTTGGGTGGGGAAAAGGAAAAAGGAGGTGTCGCCGGTGCGCGAGTGCGGGGGGCAAAGTGCCACAATCTGACAACGCACGGCGAGGCCACCAGAGATACAATGCCGCCGGCCCATACTACTCCCGGTCAATACAAATTACAATGAGATTTACATCTACTTCTCATCGCCCTTGAGCTTCCTCACCTTGTCCAGGAACGCCTGCCGGCCGGGGAACGGGCTCCCACCCTCGCCGCCGCCTTTCCCCGGCGCCGGCCTCCCGCCGAGCACGTTTTCGCCGCCGCGGCCGGCCCTGCCCAGCCCCAGGATCTCTTTCTTGGCGGCCGCTCCAATGCGGGCCTTCCTCGGCGTGCCTAATGCGCCGGCGTTCACCCCGAGGATGCCCATCCTGGCCGACCTCACCTGCTCCTCCCTCCTCGTCCGCATCCGCTCCCTCCTCTCGTCCCTCTTCCCCCTCGGCAGGTCCGTCTCAGCCGTCTCATCCGTGTCCAACAGGGCGCCGCTGCTGCCGGTGCTCCGGCTCCGGTCGACGTCGGCCTTCCTGGGGATGCGGCCGCCGAAGGAGGTGCCGATGAGGCGGTAATCGAGCCGGGCCCAGCCGTCCTCGTCGGACATGTCCCACCCGAAGCGCTCGGCCATCTCCTGGAGCGGCCCGTCGCTGCCGTCCTCCGCGTCGTCGTACACGTAGTCGTACTGCGCGTCGCCGCGGAGGAAGCGGTGCGCGTGCTCCCACTCCACGCGGTCCACGTAGACGGGGTCGTCCAGCACCTCGCGCGCCAGGCGCGCCCAGGGCGCCGTGTCCCCGTAGTCCAGCTCAGCGACCACCCACCGGAGGTAGGACGGCGGCAGCGTGCCCAGCATCTGCCCCTTGTACTTGCCGAAGTCTATGGTGCGGTCCCGCGCCGGGCGCGAGGACGGCGTTCCTGCCGCGCTGAAGCTACCGGCTGCTCTGAGCGGCCGGAGGAGTAGCCTGACGGGTTTGGGCACAGTCGCGGTGGAGCTTGGAGGGATGATTAAAAGGAGAGGCGCCGTTCGGGGCGGGGGGTTTGGCGGCGCCAGGGAGGGGAGGAAGGCTCTAGCAGCGGCGAGCGGGAGCATCGTGTGCTTGCGGTGGGCGGCGGCGGCCGGAGAGCGAGGAGCTTCTGGTGGTGGAGGGAGAGAGAGAGGTGCGGTGGCGTCGCCTGGGTAAAATTATCCACTCGCTGGCCCAGTTGCGGTACTAGTGAAACTCTTACGTCGGAGTTAGGCCGCTACTTCCAGCCCAACTGACCAGGCCTTCTATCAAAAAAAACAAAACTGACCAGGCCCAGCAAGTAAGATTGTCTGCCAGTAAAATTATCCGCTCTTCCCTCAAAAAAACAAAAAGTAAAATTATCCGCTCCCGAGTCAAAAAAGAAAGAAAAGAGTAAAGTTACCCGCTCATGTGCTATTTTGAGCCCTCAAACCTAGGAGTATGTATCTAGATGCATTTTACTAGTAAATACATCCATTTTAATCCATTTCACCAATAATTATTTTGAGACAGAGCGAGTACATTTTTTGTTTATAGTATACATCATTGGACTACACTCTGATTTTCAGAATTTTTAGACACTCATAAATACAATTTTCAATTTTTTTAGCAGATCATCGGTGTCCAGGCGCGCCAAATCTCCACTCATGGCTCATGTGCTATTTCCAGCCCTCGTACCTAGGAGTATTTAGAATGAGGGCCAACCTCCTGAGCTATAATATAGTCTGATTAGCATCCTCAAATATACAATATCATATTGTTAGCCACTTAACCTGTTCCTTTTAGCTCACATGCCATACATTTAGGTGGTTTCGACGTGTATTTACACTCCTTTCGTTGGAATTGAAAACTGAACATCTATATAATATCCCCGAGTTTTATGAAATGGAGTTAGAGTTGAGGGAGACATAATTTGAATTCGAGGAGACATGATAGTCTTGATTAATTAGCACAGAACAGTTGGTTATACAATTTCATTGATGTTTTCTCTCCATGCACGTGACTGTTTATTTCCAGTGACACAAGCCATAGCTAGGATGAAGCTCTCGTGCACAACAAGGTTCACACTCCATTTAAGCCCTTACCAATCGAAGTCAACTGCCGATGGCGAGGAGGAGGTTCTAAAACCTAATCGCCTCCCAAGTTGTCTAAAAGGGGAAATTTTCTGCACTACTTTTAACAACTGCCAAATGCATCGTATAACTTGGTCAAATCTATCTGTTTGCTTTTGGGATTTGCCTCGACCTCAATTATTTTTTGTCCCAATTTCACAACAAGAGGTCTGTAGGCTCTTCAACATGGACCAATGATGTAGTTTTGGATGATTGTTAGGTACCTCTTTTTCGCGAGGATTGTTTGGGTGCAAAGGTGGAAGGGGCAAGGCGTCCTGTTTCTGGTTAGCCATATGTTCCATTAGGTCGCGATGATCACCCAAGCTCCAGATTTATTGTTTGTGTTTCGGTATCTACATCTGAGTGTTGTCAAGGGTATCCACTACGTCTCGCGCATATGTTACAACTGGAAGGACATGTTTCCTAATCCTAATTTTTGATGTTTGATTACAACACTTGGAAGTATTTGACCATTATGCTTAAGTGTTCTAGGAAACGAATGACAAATATGCAAAGCTATAAGAGCACAAAAATGGAGAAAGAAAAACAAGTCGAAACACTTGTTTGTTGAAGAAAAGAGTCAAAGAAAGAAGAGGGAGGAAGAAGAAATCAAAAGGGAAGATGAAGGCAAAGAAACTGCCTGGCCGGCCTGGCCGGGCCACAGGCCAGGCGCGTCTGTTAGGTGGCCACCCGGGGCTAGAGGACGGGCGCGTCGGTGTGCTGGCCGGCCTAGCTGCAGGCCCAGGCCGGGCTCTCTACGCTCAGGTCGGGCTCTCTAGGTAGCCGGCCTAGGCCAGGCCAGAGGCCGGGCTCCCTGCACGACAGGCCGGGTCTCGCGGGCAGCAGGCCGTCCTCCCAGCCGGTCAGACCGGGCTACAGGCCGGGTATCCTGGCAGCACCCGTTTTCTTCCTCCCACTATAAATAGGACTTGTTTCCTACTTTTTGGAGGTGTCAAATAAGGTTTCTCTCACCTCCATTGTTGACCACCTTCTAGCTTCAAGGTTCTCCCCAAATACCCAACCAAATCCATTGATCTCTTGGGATTTAGAGGAGAAGGTCTAGATCTACAACTTCACCAAGCCGATTTGTCATCAACCCACTCATCCCCTAGGAATCTTGTTGTTCTTAGTTCTTTGGAGCCAAGAACCTTGTTGCTTCTAACTCATCAAAGCTTGGAGCCTTGTTGTTGTCCACGAAGCTCTTGTGCTCGCGGATCTTGTTTCCCGGTGTCTTGGTGGCTCCGGGGATTTGGTGAGGACCCTCCAAAGTTGTGGAGTGTGCCTCATCCTTGTAAAGATTCTAGTTGTCAACCTCAACGACAACACAGTGATTCGAGCCTCTCCACATCGGTGGAACGACTCAAAGGAGATATGGTGTGCCATTTGAGGGCTACTCGGTGTTCCACTTTGGTGGCACCGCACCGCTCCAACGGAGATTAGCTTCCATTGGGAAGTGAACTTCGGGATACATCTCCGCGTCATTGTGTTCGGTTATCCCTCAACTTACCTTTACTTGTTTCTACTAGCTAGTCATATATATACCTTGTGCTAGTTGTATTTAATTAACATATAGGATTGTTCACCTAGTTGCATAATCTAGACAATCTATATTTGAGCACTTTCTTGTTAAACCGAAAAGAAACTAAAATTTATAGTTAACCTATTAACCCCTCCTCTAGTTAACCTCTCGATATTTCGACAACAACAACATTCATAATGACTATGATTTTCCTCTTGCGATCACATTCAAACGCAAAGTCCGTTGTTTTCTTTCTCTAGTGTCGCACTTTCCCAGATTTTACTTATCGAGCAGTCAAGTCCCTCCCCCCACCCCCACCTAGTTCATAAATACTTCATACTCGTTATGTTCCTAAAAGAAAATTCTATTCTGTTTTTGATAATTCAAACAATGAAGAGTTTGGTCAAGTTTATAAAAAACGACCAACAACTATACAATTATGAACATCATATGAAAATATAGTTCATGATGTATCCCCCCCGTTTCATGATGTGTCGCCCCTTTAGCTCAAATGCCATACATAGGTGGTTTCGACGTGTGTTAATACCACCTTTCGATGGAACTAAAAACTGTACATCTGTCTAATGTCCCTCGATATTTGTGAACTGGAGCTAGAGTTGAGAGAGACATAATTTTAATTTGTGGTGAGAGGATAGTATGGATTAATTAGCACATAATAGTTGGTTATACTATTTAATCGATGTGTTTCTCTCGCACATCTAAATATTTATCCTCAATGACACAAGCCATAGCTAGGATGAACGTTACACGGGCTAAATTCCAGCTCACGTGCACAACAAGGTTCACTTTCCATTTATGCCCTTACCAACTAAAGCCATGTCTCCGGCGAGGAGGAGGTTCCCAACACCCTAATTGCCTCCCAAGTTGTCTACAATGGGGCAATTTTCTTGCACTACTTCTAACAACTGCCAAATGCACCATATAACTTGGCGAAATCTATTTGTTTCTTTTTGGGATTTGCCTCAACGTTTATTTTTTGTCACAATTTTATAACAAGAGGTTTGTAGGCTCTTCAACATGAACCAATGATGTAGTTTTAGATGATTGTGAGGCACCTCCTTTTTTTGGGTTGATTTGGGTGCATAGGTGGAAAGGAGGAAGGCGTCCTGTTTTTGGTTAGCATATGTTCCATTAGGTCTCGATGATCATGCATCCCCAGTTGTATTGTGTGTGTTTTGGTATCTACATCTGATTGTTGTCTACGATCTCTACTATGTCTCGCGCATATGTTACAAAAGTAACATTCATAATGACTATGATTTTCCTGGTGCGATCAAATTCAAGCATAAATTCTATTGTTTGCTTTCTTTGGTGCCACACTCTCGCAGATTTTACATATTAGGTGGTCAACCCCTCCCACTCCCCCCCCCCCCCCCCCCGACGCGCATGTTTCATAATTTTATACTCTCCATGTTCCTAGAAGAAAACCCTACAATTGTTTTTCAATATTTTTTAGATAATGGATAGTTTAATAAATTTTATAAAAAAAATGACCTGCAACTATACTATTATGAACAACATATAAAAATATATTTCATGTTGTATATAAGGGTACTGATTTGGTAGTATAGTTATTAAAAAAAATTCTAAAAATTTGGTCAAATTTCACATAACTTAACTTATGAAAAAATTATAGCCTTTACTTTTACGGACAAAGAGAATGCATGTTTCCGACAGAGAATGATTCAAACGGTTTCAGTAGCCAAACTCTCTTGTCTAGGGACTTCTCGTCTAACATTTTTTTTGCAGGAGCATGTCTGGCATTAGGGTGTGCTAGAAGATAGGTGGAAAATTAGATGTACCATGGCCCCTTGGAAGCTCCATCCAGAAATCCATGTTCAATCCATCACCGGCGATATAACTAACAACTGATTTCAGTCGTATCTTGTAGGATTGGCATACAGTCCTGTAGATCTAACCACTTAGGCGAACCATAAAAAACGAACGTGTCCAAATGTCATGTGTTCTATATAGGAATATTTTAAAGTACCAGAATTAATGACACCAACTACATCTTGTTTGATCTAGATGCTACGTCTCACCGAGGACTCAATCTTTTCACATACACACCTCTGTCAGTGTTAGATATTTCCCCCATGGTGAGATCTGGGTTTCACCGGTTTGGCACGCAAAGGCAACACAGATCAACGGCCACCTTAAACTTCCGGTGGCTAAATAAGGTCTAAATCTAGACACACACAAGGCAACTCGGGAGCGATGGCAAGCTGAAACAAACGAGGAAGCCAGCTATCCCAACTACCTGAATAATTCTTATTTGTACTGGACTTTTTTATTTTTTCTAACCTCTTTTTTCTTGAAATCATCGGTTTTTGTATTATACTTAGTGAAATTAACTACATACACTAAGAAATGTATTCGTGTTGTATAATTCTAACCGATACTGTTATGGCTGCTAGGGTTTGAGCGGGAGAGAGAGAGCTACGAGGGCGCGAGAGAGCCGGCCGTGGGGGTTCCCACGGCCGGGCAAGAGGGGAAGGGTTTTCCTTCTTAATTCTTGCTTGATTAGATTGATACATCTCCTCTCCATATATAGAGAGGTTTACTTGACTCCCAAGTAAGCCTTACTTGACCCCTAAGCAAACCCTAAGACTAACGGGCCCAGGCCCATCACGTACTCTAACACTACACCCCACCTGGACATGCAGCTCGTCCTCGAGCTGCAACCTAACGACGATTCGACCCCACACAAACCTAACGCCTAAAAAACAAGCCTTTTACATCTCGGCCTATTGTATTGAGCTGAAATAAGCTAACCCGAATGAGACTCCGACTCTTTATTTTTTACTCCGAACGATAAGGTGAGAATCCTCCGCGCACCGAACTTGTGCGTTTGCAGCCCCCTGGATCCCAAGGACACCATCGGGACCAAGGGGGCCCTCGCGGCGGCCGACGGCGGAATGCAGTGGTGCTACGCCTGTCGGTGACACCATGTCTTCTCCCCACCGGCTGACTATCGATGTCGCAGACTGGGAGGTCGCCGCCCGTGGGAAAAACAGTATGCCCGCCGCCCGTGGGGGAAACCGCATGCCCAAGATCCCCCACGCAGCGGACGAGATCCAGGTTCGTTGCACCGCAAAGCGCAACTTGGAGGAGCTGCAGCTGCAAATCACGCATCTCTCGCACATGCCGGCGTGCTAGGAGGCCGCGCGCAGCAGCTTGCAGCCTCACCGCCGCCGACACGTGCTGGGTAGCGATCCAAGCCTGAAGCGGTGACGGCGTCGGCTGGAACTTGATTTGCTGGATGGAATTGTCCTGGGACGGCGGTGGCGCTGCTGGGAATGAGGTCGTCGCAGTCACGTCGTAGGAGATCCCATGCTGGAACGTGAGCGGCCCCGCGGATGGCGGCGCGGTGGGCCATGACGGCAGCGGAGGCGGCGCCGTAGATGGCGCGGATGGCTAGCCGGGGTCGAACGTGGGCGCGGTGGCCCACGACGGAGCGGAGACGGCGACGGCGGAAACTTGAGCGCGGTGATCAGAACCCCTTGCTTCGGCGGAGCGGAAACCGGCGGTGGCTCCGTCCGCGGTGGCTCCGTCCACTGGAGAAGCACGGCGAGGGCGTGCTTGATGCCGGAGACCGACTCGGTCAGGTCGCGGAGGCGCGTGGAGGGCTCCTGGTTCGAGAGGATGGGGCGGGCTCCTGAGCCGGCGCGACCGGGGCCGGGCGCGCCCGACGAGGCGATCGCGGCGGAGGCGGTGGACAGTCCCGAAGACATCGCAACCGAGGAATCTGATACCAAATGTTATGGCTGCTAGGGTTTGAGCGGGAGAGAGAGAGAGAGCTGCGAGGGCGCGAGAGAGCCGGCCGTGGGGGTTCCCACGGCCGTGCAAGAGAGGAAGGGTTTTCCTTCTTAATTCTTGCTTGATTAGATTGATACATCTCCTCTCCATATATAGAGAGGTTTACTTGACTCCCAAGTAAGGCTTACTTGACCCCTAAACAAACCCTAAGACTAACGGGCCCAGACCCATCACGTACTCTAACAGATACGCTGAAATACATTCACACTTAGTGTTAAATCAATTTTTTTTTCAATAATTTTGTTTTAGTAATCTTTTGGACACCGTCCTTACAAACATATGCTTTAGCTAACTAGTGAATGAAGAAGAAATAAGAGAACAAGAACTCACATCTCTCTATGGATCAATGATTGTGCTTTAATGAACTATAGGAACACGCATGTGTTTATATTTTAGTTTACTATTTCGAAAAAATCTAGGGAGGGAGCTGAATGTATATCTGCTAAATATCTTGACAAAATTTTCCAGACCACATCAATGGCTATCTTGGGTGAAGTTATAGAGAAATAGTGTTTATATTTTTTTAATGAGTATACGACTGGAGCTGAAAATATGAGCCTAGTGATTCACTGATTTAATTTGATCCATTTGTTCTCTTCTCGCCATGTTTCAGTTTCTTTTCCAGTTCCTTGCCATCTTTGTTCTGGCTTCACATGATCAGCCAATAGCTAGTATGAATAATGTTTTTTTAAGGCAGCTACTACGAATCATGTGTTTCTCTCTTTGTGTAAGTTTTTTAGCTGAACATGGGCAAGATAAAAACAACGAAACCGCCATCTCACAGTCACAGCAGGCCTTGTGGATACTCCCTGTTACTGCAGCTTCGGGCCTAAGCCTTTGTTAGTTTTAGATAGATGCAAAAGACAGATAAAAGAAAGAAATTACTATATAATGCACCAGCCGGGAATCGAACCCGGGTCTGTACAGTGGCAGGGTACTATTCTACCACTAGACCACTGGTGCATGTTGGTTTGTTAAGAAACTTCTCCGTACAGTACTTAGAAACATACAACGATTACCGAACTTTAAAGAAGTTGTTTGCCAAAGCATTGTGTTGTGGCCGCCCAAGTGTCTATGTTTCGTTGCCATGCTACATTCTGTTACAACCCTAGTATGGTTTCACAAGTTATCTTGGAAGATCTGTCGTAAGCTATCCCTGGTGATTTTCTTTGTTGGTTATGTTAATTGAGAATTGTAGCCATGTGCAATGGCCTCGTCAGGCTTCGATGGTTCTTCCTTCAACTTCATCAGTATTTGGCTACCTGCTAGCTTCAGTCTCCGGCCTGTTAACTTGACAAACAATGCTCAAGATCTGGAACCTCATCAGTGACAACTAGTACAGGTGAATTAGCTGAACGCCACCCGTTGTTTCCATAGCAGTACAAGGCTCCATTTGCTCAGTTGATCTCTGATATTGTTGCCAGAGAATACCAAATGTATGCCCATGTCCATACTTGCATTATGTGCCGTTTTCCAGTTTTATTTGTTCAGTTACCATCTTTTGCATGTCTTTTTTTTTGGGTGTCTTAGAGCATCTCTAGCAGACCCTGCAAATAGAACTGCAAATTTAAACATTCAAACTATGCGGGAGATTAGCTCACCGGATACTAGTTCATCCGTTGTTTGGGGGAGGGAGGGGGGGGGGGGAGGGGGTAAACATTGCCATAGATGGCCAAAATGCGCTCGAAGACGTGGCCCTAACCTTAAACAGACCAAAATTAGCTCACCGGAGCTCGCAGGGTGCGGCCGCGCCTTCGCCGGAGTGCCTTCACCCCTCGTCGGAGTCGTCGTCGACGTAGATGACGACGGATTTGCCGCGCTCGCGCGCCTTGGCGGCCTCCTGCTTGCGGTGGAGGCGGTCCTGCTCGAGCATCAACTGGTCGATGTCGACCTCACGACGGCGGGAGGTGCGGGTGCGACGAGACCGTGGCGGATGTCGAACTCCACGGTCTCCCGTCGGAGCAGTGACTCCGGCACCGGGAGCCCCCTTCCTGTCCACTTATGCGACGAGCGTTTCCGCGAGGCGTCGGCGGCGACGCACCTGCGCCGCTCCTGCTGCAGATGCATAGGAAGGGCGTCCATGGCAAGCGAATCGAGTGGCTGGAGGTAGGGAAGAAAGGGAACCGACGACGACGAACTCGGCAGCGGAGATGAGGGTTTGGCCCCACAAACGGCAGCCCAAACGGCTTTTATGCCTACCCCTGGGTACATTTGCGGATTCACGGAAAACGTTTGCGGGCCAGGCTACAGATGCGGAGTCTGCTCTGCGCAGCAAACCGGGCCCGGCCCGCAAACTCGCCGGAACTATGCAGTTTTCGCATTTTTGCGGGATTTGCTAGAGGTGCTCTTATACTGTATTTTTTGCAGTTTCAGTACTGCATTTGCATTGATCAGCTAAATATACATGTCTGGCTAAAAATCCATGATCATCGCCACTGTCGGATATATACCAATTATGGGTATATCAGGTAGTGTCCTAAAGTGCCAGGTTACCAGGGTGGCCTAAATGGTAATGGATTACGGTCCATTAGGCGGCCCAGTAACCTGACGCGCAGAAGCCGGATTCTAGAAGAACCCGGACCACGGCCCACGTGGTACAGCTTGGAGTAGAAGTCGGATTCTTTCCTTCCAAGTTAGAACTTACCGTAGTCTTATAGGTTTTCTTTTCTGTAAGCCCTAACCCGGCTATTATATAAAGCCGGAAGGGAGATAAGAAAAAGAGGACAATAAGCTAGAAGCTAACTCGCCGAGAGGTTGATCCTTGACGAGTACCTAAACCTAACTCACATTGTACTTTGTATACTTCAGGCTTCAGTCCTGATTTAGTGAGATTGCAGGAGTAGGAACGCCGCCTAGTTGCGACGTACCGAACCTGGGTAAAACCCTGGTGTCATTGTTCGTCATACTACCACGTTCCCCCACGTCTCTATCAGTAGTCTCATGGCACCCCCGTCTATGAATTCTACTATGATGTCTCGACAGTTGGCGCCCACTGTGGGGCCAGTGACGTCAGGCGTTATGTTTCGATTGGGGATACTCGGCGGAATTGGCAGTACCATAACTGTCGGAAGCCTGGAATTCGACAACGACGTCGGGCGCTTCCTCGACAATGGATCGTACATGCCAGCACGGAATCATCTGGTAAGTGCCTGCGTTTTACCGATCGGATCTACAAACATCTTTATCGGATTAACTGCAAAGGCAATGGGATTCTGTAGTGGAAGCAAATTTATCCCACCCGTCCTATACCCAGTCGAAGAAGACTATGACGCCGGATTTTGCTCAGATCGCCGATATTTTGCTGAATCGCACTTTATCGGTATGGTGCAATCCTAGCTCGTCGAAAACACGGACGAAAGCAATCCCGTGGAAAAAGCAGAAGACAACAGTCCCACAATAGAGGTGGAAGATCTGACAGCCGTTCATTTGACGACGAACTCGGAAGCTGATTCTGTGTTAGCCGCCATTGAGGCGAGATTAGAGTCGGAACCCGGATCGGGCCAGTTCGACTCCGATGACGAAGATGTAGACACTTTCGAAAGAAAGGTCAAATCCTTTCAAGAGGGATTCCACGAAGTGCTGATGGCAAAACCGGCTGAAAACACGGATGCTGAAAGTCAGGAAAGCCCTAGAACACCTCCGCCAGATGAGGAAAGAGAGGAGGGGGAAACCACTCCAACATACCCGGATGTCAACGAATTGACAGAGGACGAACCTGGTAAAAAACCTCCCTCTTCCAAGAAAAAACACAAAGCTTCCAAGAAACTCCAGTACAAGCTCCAGAAGAAAAAATTGGCTGATCCAGCCAACGAAAACCTGGAAGCAGGAGGAGGAAGTGGAGTCAAGCCTGCGGAGAAGAAAGCGAAGGAAATCTCTGTTCCGCCAATGTCAGAATAGGACGAACAGGATTTACTTCAAACACCAGTGGGACCTCACGAACCCCCTGATGTGCTGGAAGCTAGGAGACAAGCTCTCCAACGGCAACAACAACATCTATTCAGAACTCGAGAACACCTCCAGAAAACCCAAGCTGACATTAAGTTAAAGCAGGAAGAAATCGAGGAGTACGAGAGAAGGAATAGATCTGGCATTAAACCTACACGGTTACCCGGAATTGCAAGACCGGAAGTACTGCTGCCAAAGGAACGGTTTCAAAACCCAGCCTGGCAAAAGCAACTAAACGACACAGATGCCAGAGGCGAACCTATATACAAAACCACAGCAGAAAACGCGGAAGCCGCGTTCACCATCCTCAACAATGACATGTACTCCAACGGTGAAAAACTTCAAGGGGTGTATGCTTTCTTAGGAAAGGCATTGCAACAGCAACAACGAGGACAAGAAAGATCAGGGAGTTGCATGACGACTCAGCCCTATGCAAAACAGCTACTTGCGCCGCTGGAGCACCTGGACCTGAAGAACCTGGATATTCAAGTAATTCAAAAAAGAAGAAAGGAGATCCGAGAAAGGACAAGAAAAAACCCCGATAATAAGGATGCAGCGTCTAGAACCGGATCCCATCTGCCGAAAGATGGAATTAACCCCCGAGATCGGGAGGAACAAAACCGGAAAGACGAAAAAGCAATGCCGCCTCCGAGATGCCCTGCTGAGAAAGCCGTAAGACATGACATTCCTTACAGGCGTGAGAGATCCCGTACACCCCCTAGGAATAAGGAAAGACACAGGAGTAGAACTCCACCTTATCCCAAAGGGCATTATAACGGAGGAAACAGAGATAATCCCGAAAAAGCGCGCTCGCGCAACAATGGAAAAGAAAGAAGTAGATCCCCTTCTATCCACTCAGCCGGTATATACTCCGCACACATTGATAGAGCGGAAAGAGATGATCTATACTTCGGGCCTAAGTGTTTCACTAACAGGATCCGAAGAATAACTCTACATTCTGGCTTCGCCAAAGTTGGTCCAACATATCAAAAATATACCGGTAGCACAAACCCGGATACCTGGCTCTCAGACTATTACACAACCGTCCAGATTAACAACGGGACAGACTTAGAGGCAGTAAAATCCCCCCCTATGTTACTGGATGGAGCCAGAGATTGGATCAACGGGCTCGCGTCAAGAACTATCGATAGGATGATATGGCTAGAGTTATTACTCAGCACTTTCCGGGAACGTACAAACGCCCCAACAGCATCAACCAGCTAAACCGCTGCACCCAGTTTGAAGATGAGCCATACGTGGACTTTATCTCAAGGTGGACTGCAATGAAAAACAGCTGCTCTGGAGTAACTGACATACAAGCAATGCATGCTTTCGTCAATGGCTTAAAACCCGGACTCATACCGTTGATGATAGGTTCAAAAAAGCATAAAGATCTCGGATCTATGCTTACAACCGCAAATGAGCACGCAGCGGCCGAAGACGACATCAGAGCAAGAGGGGGAATATCGACACTTTGATTCAAGCCAAAAAGACCCCTCGTCCTGAGAAAAAAGCAACTCCAGAAGCACAAAAAAAGCCCAAAGAAGTTAATATAGCCTTTGGACGAGAAAATGGGAGCAAATGGAAAGGACAAAGCACAAAACCGACTGCCTACACCAAAGAATAGTGGGAAAGGATTAAGTCGGAAAACTGTGTCCACCATTCGCAATTCGGGAAACCCACCCACACCAACGCACAATGCTGGCTCAATAAGCATATGAAGGGAAATGCAGGATCCGGAAGCAAAGGAAAAAATTCCAAAAGGAATTTCTCCAAACAAAAGCCAGAAGCTGAAAAAGAAGACAGTGAATCGGACACTGATGAAAAAATCCAAGAACAACAGCGAAAAGGTGAGCCTAAGTTTCCGAGAGTTGACGGAGAATGCAATCTAACTTTCCTGGCAACTCCATCAGCAAAGGTGGCAAAGAGAACACTTCGAGAAATAAACGCGGTTGTCCCACCAACCCCGAAATTCTTGAAGTACTCAAACACACCGATTACCTGGGATCAGTCTGATCATCCCGGAAACATCCCAGAACCCGGCACGCAAGCTCTAGTTGTAAGTCTTATTGTTCAAAACACTAGGCTAAAAAGAGTGCTGATGGATGGAGGATCCAGCATCAACATAATGTACTGGATACATTGAAGCATCTGCGAATCTCCGAGACCCAGCTCAATCATAGCAACATACATTTTCACAGCATCATTCCTGGCAGGCAAGCACGATCCCTAGGAGAAATTTCTCTAGACGTAACCTTTGGAGAGAAAGAAAATTTCCGGTAGGAAAAAGTATCCTTCGAGGTTGTGCCGTTCGAAAGCGTGTATCACGCAATACTCGGACGTCCAACTTTCGCCAAGTTTATGGCAAGATCATGTTATATCTATAACAAGATTAAGATGCCAGGGCCAAAAGGAGGAGTAATCACCATAAATGGAGACTTCAAATTGGCAAACCAGCTGGAAAAAGAAAACGCCCTTTGCGCAGAAAAGGTGATAGGAAAGGAAGAACTGAAGGAGCTGGCGAAAGAAGTATCGCCAACAGAAATGCCGGCAGGAAAAGAAAGCCGGAAGCCGGCAGACAGCTTCAAATCTTCCGAGAATACAAGACAGGTTATCCTAGATCCCAAAGATCCGACAAAGGTTGTCGTAGTGGGAACTAGCATGACCGACAAATAGGAAAGCGAGCTCATCAAGTTCCTCCATGAGAACTGAGATATTTTTGCATGGTGTCCAGCGGACATGCCAGGCGTACCCAGGGAACTTGCTGAGCACCAACTCAAGGTAATTCCAGGATCTAAACCCGTCAAACAAGGTCTCCGTCGATTCGACGGAAGAAAATGGAAGGCTATTAGCAAGGAAATTATCCAGCTATTAGCAGCTGACTTTATCCGGGAAGTTATACATACTGAATGGTCTAGAAACCCAGTATTAGTCCCGAAGAAAGATAGTAATGTTCTTAGGATGTGTATAGATTACACCGGCCTGAACAAATTTTGTCCAAAAGATAGATTTGCATTACCGCGAATCGATCAAATAATAGATGCCACCGCTGGCTCTGAGTTTTTATGCTTTTTGGACGCTTATTCCGGGTACCATCAAATACGTATGAAGGAAGATGACCAAATCAAAACCTCCTTCATAACCCCATATGGAACATACTACTACATAACCATGCCTTTTGGCCCGAAGAACGCAGGTGCAACTTACCAGTGTTGCATGCAATGATGTTTGCATAGTCAGATTGGCAAAAATGTTCACGTTTACGTGGACGACATTGGCGTCGTTTCCAAGGAAAAGGACACGCTCCTTGAAGATTTGCGAGAAACCTTTGAAAATTTGC
This sequence comes from Alopecurus myosuroides, assembly GCA_028641055.1. Taxonomy (NCBI): domain Eukaryota; kingdom Viridiplantae; phylum Streptophyta; class Magnoliopsida; order Poales; family Poaceae; genus Alopecurus; species Alopecurus myosuroides. Next base: position 322,136,370 of record CM054062.1, read on the forward strand.
GCACTTATAAAATGTAGTTGAATTCATTGAAGTGCGTATTCGGGGTTCCCTCAGGAAAACTTCTGGGTTTCATCGTTTCTCACAGAGGAATAGAAGTAAACCCGGAAAAGATCAAGGCAATCCTAAACATCTCAAGGCCTACGTGCTTAAAAGATGAACAAAGATTAACGGGTTCTGCAGCTGCCGCCAACAGGTTTATAAGCCGGCTAGGAGACAAAGCTCTGCCATTATACAAATTGTTGAAAAAATCTGACAAATTTGAATGGACAGAAGAAGCGGACAAAGCATTAACCCAGTTAAAAGAAACCTTGATGAAAGCTCCGATTTAGCATCACCAAAAGACAAAGAACCCATGTTACTGTACCTCACAGCAACAAACATGGTTATAAGTGCGGTGAAAGTTGTGGAAAGACGGAAAGACGAGCAAACCATACCAGATCAACATCCGGTGTACTATGTAAGTGAAGTGTTTTCCGAGTCCAAGCAAAGATACTCGCACTATCAAAAACTGACATATGGCGTATTTTTTGCATCTCGAAAACTCCGTCATTACTTCCAAGGACATTCCATAACAGTGGTATGCAAAGCACCACTAGGGGATATAATCAACAATGCGGACGCAACGGGCCGAGTATCCAAATGGGGCATCGAGTTGGTTGCGTTCGACATTAAGTACCAACCCCGGACGGTAATAAAATCCCAGGTGTTGGCAGATTTCGTCGCTGACGGGACAGAAGCGATGGAAAATACACCAATGCCGGAGTCAGAATACTGGGTTATGCATTTTGATGGATCCAAGATACAATGGAGTACAATGGAGTATGTACTACAAATACACTTCAACGCCAACAATAATCTGCCAAGGGAGATACAATGGAGCTGGTGTAGTCCTAAAATCCCCCAAGGGAGATACAATGGAGTATTTATTTCAAATACACTTCAACGCCAACAATAATGTGGCAGAATATGAAGCTTTGCTTCATGGCTTGCATATTGCAAAAGAAATAGGTGTCAAACGCATCTTATGCTATGGTGACTCAGATCTGGTACAACATCAGCTCAACCCAACATGGGACGCTAAAAGCCCCATCATGGCCGAATATCGGAGAACGGTGGACGAGTTTGCAATTGGCTTCCTGGGATTTGAAGTACTTCATGTCAAAAGGGAAGAAAATTGGAACGCGAACGCATTATCCCGTATGGTCCCGGAAAGAGTGAAAACCCTACCACCAGGTGTGTTTGTCCAGCATTTGCACGAACCATCCATAAAAGGTGGAGATGTCGACTATCCTCTAGTTTCCGAGTCAATCGAAGTTCTGCTCGTTAACCCGGATTGGACAATTCCATATCTAAACTTCTTAGTAGATCAGAAGTACCCGGATGGAGCAGACGAGGTCTTGCAAAGACAAATAAAATGTTGATGCAAAGGATACACGGTAATAAATGGTTCCCTGTATAAACGCAACATTACCGGAATTTTTTTGCGATGTATTTTGCTAGAAGAAGGCCGAGAAATTCTGCAAGAAATCCATGCTGGAGATTGCGGACATCATGCTCAATCAAAAAGCATAGTTAAGAAAGCATTTCGTGCAGGGTTTTTCTGGCTAACAGCAAAGACAGACGTTGAACACATAGTCAATACATGTGCCGGATGTCAGTATTACGCCAAGAAAACGAATATGCCAGCCCAAGCACTCAAAACTATCCCTATTACATGGCCATTTGCGGTCTGGGGGATAGATATGATGGGACTATTCAAAACTGCAATGAGGCAGACTTACGCATCTACTGGTTGCAGTGGATAAGTATACCAAGTGGGTGGAGACGAAACCCATCAAAAAGCTTGACGGTGTAACTGCCAGAAATTTCATCATTGACATAGTCATGAGATACGGCGTTCCACACAGCATAATAACCGACAACGGGACAAATTTCTCTATTGGAGAGTTGGAAAAATATTGCTGACAAACGGGAATACGCCTAGATCTTGCATCTGTGGCACACCCGCAATCCAATGGGCAGGTTGAAAGAATGAATAGTTCCATCCTGCAAGGAATACGCCCAAAACTCGAATCTCCTCTTCATAGAGCAGCTGGAGCATGGGTGGAAGAGTTACCCTCTGTGCTTTGGAGTATTCGAACGACGCCAAACAGGTCAACAGGGCAAAACCCGTTGTTCCTAGTTTATGGTGCGGAAGCAGTCCTTCCAACGGACATGATCCATGATAGCCCAAGAGTGCAGGCTTTCGATGACTCGGATGCCGAAAGTGCACGACAGGATGCCATCGATCTCCTAGAGGAAGAACGAGAACTTGTAATTCAAAGATCTGCCATTTATCAGCAAGGTTTACGACGTTACCATAGCCGGAAAATCAGACATTGTTCTTTTAAAGAAGGTGACTTAGTGCCAAGACTGGTTCAGCAAAGAAAGCACAAATTGGCCCCAGTTTGGGAAGGACCGTTTCTCATCAACAAGGCTATGAAAAATGGATCATACTATCTTGTAGATATTCGGGACACGGAAGATGATCCCGAAAAGCCGAATCGCAAAATAAAGAGAAAGATAGATGATGAACTAGGGGAGACCAAAAGACCCTGGAGTATCCAGCAGTTACGCCCCTTCTATACTTAGTTCAATTTCTATCTAAACATCTTTGAGATCATGAAATAAAGTTGTCGGAATTCATACATCTATGTTTTTCACATGTTTATTATAGTATAAAGCATAATTCTGTCTTATCTATTTCCCAATGATCTTTCAAAATACTCAATGTTAACCCGAATTGTGCCTGCGTGCTCGGTGTTAAAAAACTGAATGGTTTTCAGCCTAAAAAGGCTTAAGGAAACCCAGATTGTGCCTGCGTGCCTGAGTTTCATTCAAAAAATTCCTTACTGTTCTCTAAGTATTATCTGACTGTTTTTATGTTGGGTCACTGAAGTTAGCAAGTAAAAATGCCTATAGTATAATCCATGTTTCCGAGTTTCGACTGGTTGGTTATACCCAGTCACTTGGCATGAAGATTAAAATACTATCGAGCCATTTCAAACACTAAGGACACTTAAAGCATATAAACCAGAGAACTTAGAAGATAAAGGAATAAATCCCGGAAAACTTGCACAGATTAAATAAATGCAATAGGCGGAGTACTTGTTTATACAAAAGAATAGAAAGCATTACAATAAGTTTACATTGTAAGATCAGTAATGCTTCTATTTCCTATCTCCTTCTGAGGATCCGGCTGTTTCTTTCAGGCATCTGAGTCGTCTTCGCAGCTGGATTCCTCGGGAATTTCCGGAATAGCTTCCTCCGGATAGAAGATGGAGACGTTCACCATGTTGGCAATCTTGGTGGCGTGACCTTTGATTTCATCAAAGATGCTGGCCCTCTGCGCCTCCGTGTATCCTTGAGGGATGCCGGATGCTACGCGCCAAGATTTGGCAGTTGGGTAGTGCATGTGCATAAGCCCTAGAGCCATGCGTGCACCACCACGTGCCGTGGAGAGAAGGGTGGACTTCCGGGATTCCGCCACTTCCACGATGGCTTCCGAAAGTTTTGCAACTTCCGAGAACTCCCCAGACCTGGAAGGAAGGCATTTGTTGACCAACAACATCCCCGCAGCCTTGATTGCGGTGAATACCTTCCCAAAAGCTCGGATTTTCTCAATCCGAGTAAGCTGGGGGCTATCTCCTGTAGCAAAAACAGAGAAAGATGTAAACATGGGAAATCCAGTAAAAGGTAAAGTACTTACCGAGAATTTTGTCCATCTCGACGCCCTCCTCTAAGCGCTGGTTCAAGGCATTCTCCAAATCTCGGATGGTGTCCTTGTCCTTGGCTGCTTGGCTGGAGGCATTGGACTCGGCAATGCCAACGGCCAATCGGCTGGCCTCCAGGTCCTGCTGCAACTTCACAGTGAGCTTGTGAAGTTCCAGGTTTTCTCGGCGGAGGTTTTCGGCGTTGCCGGCATCCTTAGCAATTTGTTTGGCTTTCGCGAAAGAAGCTGAAAAGCAAGTAAAAGAGATGAGTTAGAAAACTCGGAAAAATTACTTAGAAAAAATTACACAACTAGAAGCAGAGAAATATCTTACCTGCTGATTCCTTCAGCTGCTGCTGAGTGGATACCAGTTCTGCCTCCTTGCCCTCAAGAATCGAAAGAAGGGATTTCACCTCTTGTTTTTTATGGTAAGTTTGTTGAAAACTTCCATGTTGATGTTTTCAGTAGTTTGCCGGAAACACGGAAAAGAGAAAAAAATGCTTAAGTTAAAAACAAGCATAAAAGCGAAAAAAGCATTAAGCCAAAAGCATGCATTTGACTTATTGCTTGGGGGCTAGAGGTATTACCTGGCTCATCCGCTGCAAACCTGACCAGGTTTCGTTGAACTCTTTTGCAAACTCTGCAAAAAGAGTCCCGACATTGCTAAGGCCCTCATGAATGACCTTGAAATCCTTATCAAAAGTGGGAATGGGATCTTCCTCAGCTGTCTGAGAAGGACCTCCCATTTCCGACGCCGCCCTTTCCCTCGTGTCCGTTTCCGGCACAATGGGATGGCTGGTCTGCTGGATTTCTTCGTTCGTAGCAGCAGTATGCTCTTCTGCAGCAGCAACTGGAGTATCTAGGGCAGTTGCAGGAGAAGATTGTGGCCCTCTTTTGGCCACAGACTTAAGCCATTTTAGATTTTGGGGCTTCAAGGTTGTGGGAGCTAGGCTAAAAAAGAGAATTATCAGGGAATTAAAGAACTAAGACAAAGGAAGAAATTTCCGACAAAAATAGAAAACCTGGAAGTCAAACCTGGAGGTAGTGACGGGAACCCCGTCAAGATCGATTATTTCCTGGGAGATGGAAGTCTTCTTGCGTTTCTGCCCACCTGCAAAGTTGGCACGCAGTGCGTCCAACTCGGCATCAGTTGCGAGGTCCGTCTTGGGAAGATCGAAAATATGTCAAACAAGGCAAAGTCCGGGTTAATACAATTATCCGAGAAAGAAAAAACGCAAAACCCAAAATGTAAAAGATATACCTTGGGGCCGGGTTAGTCGCCGTGTATATTGGCCTACTTTCCTCATATTGATCGCGTGCTGCGACCAACTGGTTCACACGCTTTCGCAAATCCTTTGCCGTCAAGGATTTGTTCGTCGTCCGCATGACGTCCGTGGTTATCGTATAGTCACACAAGAGACGGGGACCATGGTCAGCCAAAGGCTGGATTCGCCTCTCTAACCAGCATAGAACTGTATCCATGCCGGTCAGAGGTGGATCGGAAGTGACGAGTTTGGTGATGCGTCGTTTAATTCTAAGAAGATCCGGCGGCAGGGTCTGCACTGCTTCGGTTGCCCAGTTTTCCTGGGGAGTGGCGGCAGTGTTGGAGAAAGGTGGAATCCCCGTTTCCTTTCCAGGAAACGAGACGTCTGGGTGATGGAAAAAGGAACCCGTCCAGAATTTGACGGATTCCGAGATTTTTATCTTGGGGAACCAATCTTCCCTGAATCTACGCAGGGTAAAAGATATGGTCCCACAAGTCGAGAGTGCACCCTCAGAGGGGTTTCGTTTAACCCCGAAATAGTACATCCAGAAATCTAACCTAGGTGCTATTCCTAAATATCCTTCAAAAAGGGCCTGGAAGCCGGCTAAGTATAGAATGAAGTTAAGTGGCAAGTTGTGAGGCTGGATGTTGTAGTGATTGAGTACCTGGAGGAAGAGGGCAGATGGCGGAAATCCCATACCTCGTGAGATATGAGAAGTGAGGAGAACCCGCTCTCCGGCCTTAGGTGAAGGCTCGGACTCTTCTTCCTCGTACTGCCACTTTCCCGTAGCGATCAACCCCTCCTTCTGCATTGTCGGAAGAAGGGAGGAGGGAATGCTGCTCTGGCTCCAATTGCCGGAAGTTTCGCCTTCGTCCTCGGCTCCGGCCGCGGCGGCCGCGCGGCGAGCTCCTCTCCGACGAGGGTGATTTTTTCCTCTGCCGTTTCGGGGGCGAGAGGCGGAGGCGGTGTAGAAGAAGATGCAGTCAGGTTATCGGCCGCGAGAGGTGGATCCTCGCGGGCCTGACCGCCCGAAATGTTCTCCGACACGTCGAAAAAGGCGCGGTTCGGCGAGTCGAGCAGCGGATCCATCATATTGATGATGTCATCGATGTCCGCGGCGATGGAGTGCTCCTGGGAAACGCGCGATGAGTCCATAGTTTGGCAGTGCGGTGAGGACCACGAGCCCCCGACGAGAAGTCTGGGAACATTTCTTCGATTGGTACGTGCTCTGCTCTGTTCTTGCTGGTGGCTCGGGGGCAATGCCGCTTGAGCTAGAATGTGAGAAGAGAGCAGAAGGATTGCCGGAGGGCACGAAGAGGGCTATTTATAGCAGGAAATCTTTTACGATGCGCGCTAACAGCTCTTTAGACCGTTGGATTATCAGCGCGTGTCACTCGCCGGCAAATCCGGGAAAATAATCGACAGGTGATTAATGCTATCTCCTCGTTTCCCGCAAGAATTTGTCAGAGATACATTTCAGGGTTTCACACTCGAAACCCAAACGTCCCTGACGTCAGCACGATTTCATCGCTGACGTAGAAAGTTCCTTCTCCACGAAGGCTCGTGGAAGAAAAAGCCGGATTTCCCGAAATCCGAGTTTCACGTTGAAGCATGATTTGAAGGAAAAGAAGAATCAACACGAAAAGCCGACATTTCTCGGAAAGAATGCGAATTTGACGGAAGACGGCGAATCAAAGTCTTAATTCTTCTTGGGGGCTACTATCGGATATATACCAATTAGGGGTATATCAGGTAGTGTCCTAAAGTGCCAAGTTACCAGGGTGGCCTAAATGGTAATGGATTACGGTCCATTAGGCGGCCCAGTAACCTGACGCGCAGAAGCCAGATTCTAGAAGAATCCGGACCACAGCCCACGTGGTACGGCTTGGAGTTCTTGCCTTCCAAGTTAGAACTTACCGTAGTCTTCTAGGTTTCCTTTTCTGTAAGCCCTAACCCAGCTATTATATAAAGACGGAAGGGAGATAAGAAAAAGAGGACAATAATCTAGAAGCTAATTCGCCGAGAGGTTGATCCTTGAAGAGTAGCTAAACCTAACTCACATTGTACTTTGTATACTTCAGGCTTCAGTCCTGATTTAGTGAGATTGCAGGAGTAGGAACGCCGCCTAGTTGCGACGTACCGAACCTGGGTAAAACCCTGGTGTCATTGTTCGTCATACTACCACGGCCCCCACTTCTCTATCAGTAGTATCATGGCACCCCGTCTATGAATTCTACTACGATGTCTCGACGGCCACAAACTAATGGAAATCAAACTCTTCTCCCTTCATGGGTAAGAAATGGAGTGTGGGAATTGTCCAACCTACAAAAACACTAAACGCTAGAAATGCAAGCAGGTCACCATGAGGGCACCCTCTTTTTGCTGTTCCAAGGACATCTTGTTTTATCGACAGACTCTTCACTCGAAAATCTAGGAGACTAGGAGGGCCACCATTAGCTTGACCTGGAACTTCCAGGGAAAGACTAGCCAGCTCCAGCTTCACCTTCCCCTTTAGTCTGCAGCCCAGCAAGTATTCTATGTTAATAACTCAAAAGCTTACTTGTTCCTGCCCAAGAATTTAAGGATCCCATACTACGGCATGGCATTTCTTGACCCAAACTTGTAGGTGATGTGTCCAATTAGCAGTGAACATTACTAGGACCAAAATTAAAGAGATACGTTTGTTCACGAAGGAATCTGAACTCATTTGTTTTCATTACTCTTTCTGATGACAAATATTTTTTTTAGTTTTTAGCAGGACCTGTTTATAGTGTATTTTTTTAGACTAAGAGGGGCGCTCCCCCAATTTCATTGAAATCAAAACGAGCAGGTTTTTAAAAGCAGTTTTACAACACTCGAGCTCCACCGCATGTGAGAGATAGCCAGCAAACACAACCTAGTAGGAGGTAGAACCATAAGTCTAACACAACATGAAAAGAAGATCGCGGAAACGGGAGAAAACGCTAGACGATTAGAACTCAGAGGAAATCAACGCTTCATCAGGAACTTGGCCAACAGCCTCCGACAGGTCTCCTCCTGGGCACCTTCCGCGCTGGGGATAGCTTCTGTACTCTTCAAAGAGCAAGGGATCAAGGCCAGGCGATCCGCAAAAGCCAGCCTCGCAGCTTGTTCAGCTTTAGGATGTTCTGGTCCAGCAAAGTCGAGACGCTGTCGTTTCCCAAGACCTTCCATTGCATTAGTTCTTGCACCATTCTTGGCCAATTGTCTTGAACAACTGGCCAACATTTTCCCCGAAATAAAATATCATTACGAAGCTTCCACAAAGACCATATTGCAGCAGTGCACACAACATTGATAAAAGAGTTTGTTTTCCACTAATCCACCATCTAGCAATAGATTCAAAGTTGTACCCCACTGTCACTCCCAGCAACTCTGAGACAACCTCCCAAACCAGCTTAGCCACAAAACAATCAAAGAAGAGATGATGGCTTGTTTCAGCGTCATAGCAGAATAAGCAAAACTCATCAGGGACAAACCTACATTTAGCCAGGTTGTCTCTAGTAAGTAACCTATTGTTGGCAAGGAGCCAAACTAAAATGTGCAGCCTTGGGAACCTTCACACTCCAAATGGAAGGCGTGTGGACTGGAACAATTCCACAATTATTAACAATAGCATAGAAAGATCTAACACTGTAGTCCCCAGATGATTCAAACCTCCAAATGGGGTGATCTACCTCCTTTGTTAAACTAATGGTGATCACAAGCTGACACAATTCCTTCCATTGACGCCACACCTCCCGAGAAACATTTCTTCTGAAGGTGAGCCTAAGTTCTCACTGATAGGCTTCGGCAACTGAAATATCTATTCATTGGAAATTTCAAAAAGCTTCCAATAACAAACAGCTAAACTTCAGTTACCTATCCATATATCACTCCAGAATTTCACTTTCCTGCCATTCCTAATTTTCCATTTAAATCCACACTTTGCAGCTCTAGCGGCCCACATTATCCCTTTCCAAAAGGGAGAACACATAGTGGGGACAGAAGAGAAGATGTTTGGGTCAGGATTATATTTAAAATCGACAATTTCCTTGCAAATTTTATTATCATCCTTATGATACCTTTTCACCCAAGAAGCCAAACGACAGAGATTGAAATATACTAGATTTTGAATACCTAGACCCCCAAACTCCTTCTTCAAAGCCACCAAGTCCCAATTAACCAAGTGGTATTTCCTATTTCCTTTTGAGTCACTCCATAATAAGTGGGACATTTGGGAATTAATGGCAACAATAACCCATTTAGGGAACTTGATGACAGACAATAGATAAAGGGGGATGCTAGCAATACAGGCTTTTAACAGGACAAGCCTGCTCTGATAATTCATAGGCTTCCCTATCCACCCAGCAAACCTCTTAAAAGTTTTGTCAAGGACAGGTTGAACGTCCTCCCCACTGAGCTTAGAAAAGTGAAGGGGGACACCTAAATATTTACAAGGAAACTTAGAGATTTTGCAGCAGAAAACCTAAGAAAAACATTCATATCTTCCAAGCCCACATCGATTCCCATTAAGTTTGTTTTATGGTAGTTAATTTTCATTCTGGACATTTTCTCAAAATAGGCAAACAACCACTTTACATTCCTCGCATACTCAATTTTTGCATAAAAAAATAGGATGTTGTCATCAGCATACTGGAGACTGATGACACCATGATGTTGTGTGTTGGGATACCCCAAGAGGAGGGTGTGATGAGCACAGCGGTAGGAAATTCCCCTTAGTTAAGAACCAAGGTTATCAATCCAGTAGGAGGAAAAGGATCTTAGGAAGGTTGATGCCAATAACGGTGGTGCTCGCGCTTCACCGGTGTCAGCAACAACGTGGAACCTGCACACAACACAACCAAAATACTTTGTCCCAACAGTCCAGTGAGGTTGTCAATCTCACCGATCTTGCTAAAAACAAAGATTAGACGCATAGTGTGGAAAATGGTGTATGCTTGCAGTAAGTAAAGAAAGCAGGAAATTTTTGGTGTTTGTTTAACGGTGTGGAAAATGGACCGGGGTTCATAGATTCACTAGTGGTGTCTCTCCATAAAAGATAGCATGCTGGATGAACAAATTACAGCTGGGCAATTGACAAATAGAGGTTGCACCGTAGTGCGCAATAACATGATGATTACTATGATAATTAGTCCGGACATTACAACAATATACATAGACCGAAGTCCATCTGCATCTATGACTAATAATCCACCCTTAGGTTATCATCCGAACCTCCCTAGGTATTAAGTTGCAAGCAACAGATAACTGCATTAAACAAAGTGTGTAATGTAAGCAATGATTATTGGCGCGGACACTCTCACCATTGTTTTCTCCCTAATGGCAACATCACATCCTCCCCCTCCACGTTTCGGTCACTCGAGCAAGGCGGTGAGGAGGCATGAACCCACTATCGAGCATAAATACTCCCTCTTGGAGTCACTAGCAACTACTTGGCCAGAGCAACCACTAGCAACAGAAAGCATGCAAGATCACAAATAGAATATGCAAATAAAGACTATAATCGACTTGGCATAAGTTCAATATCCATCGGATCCCAGCAAACACAACATATAGAGTTACATAAGATCAATCTCGATCATGATAGGCAGCTCACGAAATCTAAACATGGAGGCATATGAGGAGAAGACAACCATCTAGCTACAACTACGAACCCGTAGTCCAAGGATGAACTACTCACGCATCACTCCAGATGCAGGCATGGTGATGTAGAGGCCTCCAGTGATGATCTCCTCTCTGGCAGGTTGGCGGAAATAGCTTCAGAACCCCCTGATCTAGGGTTGACGGTGACGGCGGCTGCAGAACTTTTCTGGGATTTTTGATCAGGTGTTTAGGGTTTTCCATCCGGGGGGATTAAATAGGAGAAAGCGCAAAGGTGGTGGAGCTCCAGGGGCCCTACACCCATAGCTGGCGCGGCCAAGGGGGGCCGCGCCACCCTATGGTGTGGCCCCCCTGGTGCCCGTCTTCGACTCTTCTTCGGTGTTTTGGATGCTTCCAGGGAAAATAGGCACTTCGGGCTTTGTGGGGTCCAATTCCGAGAATGTTTCGACAACAACTTTTCTGAAACCAGAAACAGCAGAAAACAGGGAATTGGCACTTGGCATCTTGTTAATAGGTTAGTCCCGGAAAACGTATAAAAATGCTATAAATAAGGGAGAAAACAAGTAGCAATGGGCATAATATGATCATGGAGCATCAGAAATTATAGATACGTTGGAGACGTATCAAGCATCCCCAAGCTTAGTTCCTACTCGTCCTCGAGTAGGTAAACGATAAAACAATAATTTCTGAGGTGACATACTACTAACATAAACTTGATCAATCTAATGTAAAAACATATGCACGTTGAGATCATAGAACTTCAAACACAAACATGATAAATAGAAATTTAATAATAAAGCATAGCAATTACTTTGCATCACGAAGAGTAACTCAAATAAAGGATCATGAATAATAATGCAAAGAAAGGTAGACGTTTGTTTCATGTATAGAGAAAGTATGGCAAAGTGATATTTCGCTAGTCCTTAAGTGTGGGGCAAAACATAAATGCCAGGACACCTTAAAAGTTCATGAGGAAGACTAGAACAAATAATTTAAGAACAAATAATATCACATCATGAAGTAATTATTGATGTTTATGGGAAAAAAGCACATAGAACTCAGAATAGCAAAAATGCTCTCTCAACTGTGCATAAAGTTAGAAGATGGAGACTCAACATAAAAGTAAAAGAAAGGCCCTTCATAGAGGGAAGTAGGGACCACTCATGTGCTAGAGCTTATTTTATTAAACAGATGTATTAAAAGTTTGACACTCCTCCCATCCATGTTTCACAAACCATGGCTAACCGAATCCTCGGGTGCCTGCCAACAATCACATACCGTGGAGGAGTGTCTATATTTTGGGAGATGTATGCTAATGTCAACGAATGGTAAACAGAAAATATAGTACGTCACAAGTCAACTGGATTCACAAGAGCGGCTCCCATGGTGAAGGACGCAACTGGTGTAGAAGTTCATCGCTCTTTCTCTTTTTTTTACACAATTATGCATTGGCTGATAAATCAGGGGCAAAAATAGTGAAGAGAATTTGTTTGCATTAGTTTGGGGCTGGGAACCCCACTGCCAGCTCTTCTATAATTTGGATAAGCGGATGAAGCCACTAGTCCAGGGTGTGAAATCCAATCAACAAGTGAGATAAAGATTCTCTATAGACGTCCTCATGAGCAAAAACAGGAACATAAAGCAGGAGTAATTTTGAAGGTTTTAAAGGTAACAAATGAGCAATTTACTTCGAGTGGCAATTAAATAGCACATGTAGGTAGGTATGGTGTACACAATGGGAAAAACTTTGGTTTAAGGGAGTTTGGATGCACGAGTAGAGCTCATACTCAGTACAGGTGGAGGCTAGCAAAAGACTGGGAGCGACAAATCAACAGAGCATAAAAGCCATAATCATGCATAGCGACATAAGCATCATTAATTAAAACATAAGCAGTATCACAAGTTCAAAAACTACGTGTTCATGGAGGCTATTCGTGACTGGTTTGTATTCATAAACATGGTGTGAGCATGTGCCAAGTCAACCAAATAAAACATTCGAAAGAGAATACCATTTATTGATGCTTTACTATGACAAGAACAACCCATGAATCTTTCAAGACATATTAAACACTCTCAGCTATTTGAGGCTAATCATGACACTCAATAACCACAAGGCTTTAAACTAAAATAACATTTAGCATGGCATGAAAAAGTCCTAGCCACAGTCTATACAAGCTTCTACTAGTACTGTTATAAATTCTACTTCAAGCAACAATTTTCTTCTCCCAACAAGCACCATAAAAAACATGCTTTAATAAAAATACTCTTTATGATACAACAAGAAAACATGAGAGTACTAATATAACACTACTAAAACTAACAGCTTTAATAAGAGATGCATGCAAAATAGGATCTAAATAAATGCAGCAGCTAGACAAAGATTAAGAATACAATGTATTCTCATAAAAAGCGGAGCATGACACTCTCCAATAAAAGAATGCTGGGGTCCAACCAAGCTTATTGAAAAAGTAAAAACAAACTGAAAGCAAAAAACAAACTGAAAACAAAAATAAAATAAGCTCCAAGTAAAGCACATAAGATGCGACGGAATAAAAATATAGTTTCACTAGAAGTGATCTGATAATTTGTTGATGAAGAAGGGGATGCCTTGGGCATCCCCAAGCTTAGACGCTTGAGTCTTCTTGGAATTTTCCTGGATGTACCACTGGGGCATCCCCAATCTTAGGTTTTTCACTCTTCTTGATCACATTATATCATCCTCTTCTCTTGACCCTTAAAAACTTCCTTCACACAAAACTTCTCACAATCTTCATTAGCAACGTTAGTGCAATCGAAATAATAAATTCACATGGTTCAGTTGAAACACAAGTATAACACTCAAAAACACATTAGCTACTGTCACAACTTTTTTAAAATTCTTTTTCTCAAAAGGACACCAAAATAAAGAGATTAAGATGCAAATGCAATAAATGGCAGAAATCTGTCAAAACAGAACAACAGGTAAAGATCGATATTTTCAAAAAATCTTCTGTTCCTCAAATAAAAAAGTTATCAACTAAGAACAGTTGCGTATATAACTCAGGATTACGCACAAAAAACTCAGGTCATTTTGAATTTTCTGTGATTTTCTACGGAATAAACAGTGGACGGCAGAAATCTGTTTCCTGCGCAGAAATCCGAAAATATCGCCTCAACTTTCCACTAGAGTCTTTACTTGGCTCAACAAAAACACAAAAGAAAAGATACAGAGGGGTTTCTAAGGAAATAGAAAACAGCCAGGTGCAAAGAACACAAAATAAAACAATGGAAAACTGGTTGAAAACAGAGAAATAAAACGGGTTGTGTCCCGGTAGCGCTTTTCTTTAACGCCTTTCAGCTGGGCATAGAAAGCCAGAAGATGCTCACATGAGAAATATGAATTAAGAAAAAGAGAGCATAAATAAGCAAGTATAGAAGAAATTTAAGTCTAACTCACTTTCTATGTATATGAATCTTGTAAATAAATAAATTAAATAAGCCCAGACTAGAAATCATGAGAAGGTAGAACAAGAGCAACTTCAAAACTCTCAACACAAAGAGAGGTGTTTTAGTAACATGAAAATTCCTACAACCATATTTTCCTCTCTCATAATAATTTTCAGTAACATCATGAAAAAAGTCAACAACATAATTATCACATAAATCATGTTTGTCATCGTCTAAAAGAATACAATTCATATCAAGCTCCAAAATAGTGTGATCAAAATTTAAAATCAACTCCTCTTTTTTCCCACTTTTAGCAATATCAAAACAAGATGATTGATCACTCATAAAAGGTATAGGACACATTATAGCAATCCTATTTTCAGTAGAATTATAATTTATAACATCAAGTAACATAGGACCATCATCAAAAGCATTATCATAAGATTTATCCAAGTAGCATGGATTATCATAAATAACAGTAGCAATATCATTCTCACAAGTTTCATTCATAGTAGTATCAAGATCACAAGTACAGTAAGTATCACTTTCATCAAATAATGTATGAGTTAAAGATTTACTATCATTGGGAGGTAGGCATGGGTTCCATTCTTCCTCCTGTTGATCATCACTCTCCTCCTCTTTTTCATCCAATGAGTTTCCAGATTCAGCAATTTCTTCTTCCATAGGCTCCTGCTAGGCATTAGTTACTTCCTTAGGTTGTGAGAATTTATTAAGATATTCCATTATGTAGTAATTACAATCCTTGTAATTATAAAGGCAATATTCAGGTATAGCATCAATCTCATATTTATAATGTGCATCATCAATACTTTCAAGCAAATAGGCAATTTCGAATGCTCCCTTCCAAGCAATAAATTCTTCAATTTGTTCCACATCATATAATTCATAATTTCCCTTAACATAAGAAATATGGTAACATTATCATTATACTCACATTAAAAAGGGAGGTGTTTATACCTCCTACAGCAACAAGATTTATCAAAGCAATAAGTAACATTATAAGTAGAGCACAAGTTTTTAGCATAGTCATGCAATTTATTAATTTGCTCCCATAAGTGTATTCCTTTTTGTGACAAGCGGTGTTCCTTATAATGTTTTTTTTGTTCATCCGTGAACCCACCTTTCCTAAAAGATCTAGTTTCAAAGACATCAAACATTGATAGCAAGCATGATAAAGCAAAAAATAAAAACTAGAATAAGAACTATTTTTTTTTGCGTTATTGATATAAAGAAGCAAAACAAGATAAAAATAAAAACAAGAGAATAAACAAAATAAAGAGGTTGAGAGTGAGAGACTCCCCTTGCCAGAAGACTTCTTCCTCCCCGGCAACGGCGCCAGAAATTTCCTTGATGTTGTGTGTTGGGATACCCCAAGAGGAGGGTGCGATGAGCACAGCGGTAGGAACTTCCCCTTAGTTAAGAACCAAGGTTATCAATCCAGTAGGAGGAAGAGGATCTCAAGAAGGTTGATGCCACTGATGGGGGTGCTGGAGCTTCACCTGTGTCAGCAACAACGTGGAACCTGCAAACAACACAACCAACATACTTTGTCCCAACAGTACAGTGAGGTTGTCAATCTCACCGCTCTTGCTAAAAACAAAGATTAGACGTATAGTGTGGAAAATGATGTATGCTTGCAGTAAGTAAAGAAAGAAATAAATTGTTGGTGTTTGTTTAACTGTGTCGAAAATGGACCGGGGTTCATAGATTCATTAGTGGTGTCTCTCCATAAAATATAGCATGCTGGGTGAACAAATTACAGCTGGGCAATTAACAAATAGAGGTTGCACCGTAGTGCACAATATAACATGATGATTACTATGATAATTAGTGCGGGCATTACAACAATATACATAGACCGAAATCTATCTGCATCTATGACTAATAATCCACCCTCAGGTTATCATCCGACCCCCTTAGGTATTAAGTTGCAAGCAACAGAAAACGGCAATAAACAAAGTGTGTAATCTAAGAAATGATTATGCACGCGGGCACTCTCACCGCTGTTTTCTCCCTAATAGCACCAGCACATCCTCCCCCTTCACGTTTGTGTCACTCCAGCAAGGCGGTGAGGAGGCATGGACCCACTATCGAGCATAAATACTCCCTCTTGGAGTCACTAGCAACTACTTGGCTAGAGCAACACTAGCAACGGAAAGCATGCAAGATCACAAATAGCATATGCAAATAAATACTATAATCAACTTGGCATAAGTTCAATATTCATCGGATCCCAACAAACACAACATATAGAGTTACATAAGATCAATCTCGATCATGATAGGCAGCTCACGAGATCTAAACATGGAGGCATATGAGGAGAAGACAACCATCTAGCTACATGTACGAACCCGCAGTCCAAGGATGAACTACTCACGCATCACTCCGGAGGCAGGCATGGTGATGTAGAGGCCTCCGGTGACGATCTCCTCTCCGGCAGGGTGCCGGAAACAGCTTCAGAACCCCCTGTTCTAGGGTTGACGGTGATGGCGGCTGGGGAACTTTTCGGGGATTTTTTATCAGGTGTATAGGGTTTTCCATCCGGGGGGATTAAATTAGCGAAAGGGAAAGGCGGTGGAGCTCCAGGGGCTCCACACCCATAGATGGCGCAGCTAGGGGGTCCGCGCCATCCTATGGTGTGGCCCCCTAGTGCTCGTCTTCGACTCTTCTTCGGTGTTCTGGATGCTTCCGGGGAAAATAGGCACTTCACGCTTTGTGGGGTCCAATTTCGAGAATGTTTCCAGAAAAACTTTACTGAAACCAAAAACAGCAGAAAACAGGGAACTGGCACTTGGCATATTGTTAATAGGTTAGTCCCGGAAAACGTATAAAAATGCTATAAATAAGGGTGAAAACTAGTAGCAATTGGCATAATATGATCATGGTGCATAAGAAATTATAGATACGTTGGAGACGTATCACACCCCTAGGGACAACTTGAGGGAGAAATCCATGGCTCAAACCCGTATTAGTTGCCTTAAAAGAATTTTAAAGAACACATCAGCAACAAGATTAAACAGAATGGGAGAGCTAGGATCACCTTGTTTTAAACCTTTACCTACTTTAAAGTAGGGACTGTTTTCATTATTTACCCTGATACATAAGGATCCACCAACAAGGAGATACTTTATCGAGGACCTAGTGATGCAAATGTTGGTAAACCCCGAGTGGAAGGTTGTGAAGAGTGCAGCGGCAAGTTTTCCCTCAGAAAAGAAACCAAGGTTGAATCGACCGGTAGGAGGACAAGCAATCTCTAAAGGTTGATGCAGCTGAGGTGGCAGGGCGCACTACCGATTCAGCAGCAACGTGGAACCTACACAACACAATCAAATCACTTTGCCCCAACGTAGCACTGAGGTTGTCAATCTCACCGGTTTGGTTGAACACAAAGAGTTTAAACGTATGGTGTGGAAAATAGTAGAAAAGCAGTATGAAAGAAGTAGGTATTTTATTGGTATGAGGAAAATGGACAGAGGTCCACAGTTCACTAGTGGTGTCTCTCCGTGAAAGATAGATAACATGTGTGGTGAACAAATTATAGTTGGGCAATTGACAGAAATGAAGGTTGCACCGTAGTGCATATGCAATACATAAAGATTACTATGTGATTCATGTGGGCATTACAACAAAATACATAGACCGTCATCCAACTACATCTATTTCTAATAATCCACCCTCCGAATATCATCCGAACAAACGTTGGGTATTAAGTTGCTAGCAACAGATTATCGCAGTAAGCAAAGTGTGTAATGTAAACAATGTAAACTAGGTAAACACCATTGTTTTCTCCCTAATGGAAACATCACATCCTCCATCCGTCACGTTTCTGTCACTCGAGCACAGATGCAAAGGAGGCATGAATCCACTATCGAGCATAAATACTCCCTCTTGGAGTTAGTAGCATCTACCTGGCCAAGAGCATCTACTAATAACGGAGATCATGCAAGATGATAAATAACATATGCATGAAGATAACATGATAGATTGATAATCAGAAGACATAACATTCAACATTCATCAAATCCCAGCAAACACAACATGTAGCATTACATAAAGATGACCTCGATCATGTGAGGCCGCTCACGAGATCTAAACATGAGGTACAAAGTGGAGAGAACAACCATCTAGCTACTGCTATGGACCCGTAGTCCAGGGATGAACTACTCACGCATCACTTTGGAGGAGGGCATGGTGGTGTAGACCCCTCCAGTGATGAATTCCCCTCCCGACAGGGTGCCAAGGAGAGCTCCAGAACCCTCCCGATCTCGGGATGACGATGACGGCGGCCTCGGGTGTTTTTCGGGATGAAGTGGTATATTTTTAGGGTTTACGTCTCGGGGGGTATAAATAGGCGAAAGAGCAAATGCGGTGGAGGCTGGGGGGGCCACACCACCCCATTGCGCGGCCAGGGGCGCGCCGCCCTATGGTGTGGGGCCCCCTTCGGGTCTCTTCAGGAATTCTAAGACTTCTGGGCTTCAAATTTTCCAATTCCGAGAATATTTCCAGAACAACTTTTCTGAAACTAAAGACAGCAGAAAACATGGAACTTGCTCTGTGGCATCTTGTCTATAGGTTAGTCCAGAAAATCAATAAAAATGACATAAAGTGTATAGCAAACATGTGGGAAACAATAAGAAAACAATATGGAACATGAGAAATGAAGGATACATTTATGACGTGTCACCTAACACTCCGGATGGCACCCACCGGGTTCGGGGCCGGGTCGGCGCCCCCCATACCCGCCCCATTTAACTTGTCGTGTCTCATTTCTTACCAGACCCACGACCCGGCCGGGTTCGGGGCCCCAATGGGTACCCATTTAAGGAGCGACACCCACACATGTGGGAATAAAACAATAGAATATTGGGATGAGGTTGGTGGGAATAGACACGTGTGTACATGTGTTATCTCTAGGACTCTAGATTCCAACGCGTCCATGTGATGTGGGAGGTTTGTGGTCCATAGCTCGTGCACGTGTGGTTAGACATAGGATCATTAGGCATATGATTAGGAGTTAGAGCGGGTTTGCGGGTATGCGGGTACGGGTTTGCCACCCCCATACCCTCCCCATTAGACCTAGCGGGTCAAACAATTTACCAAACCCTCCCCATTTAAGGCGGGTACCCGTTTGGTTTGCCGGTTTCGGGGCCCCATTGCCATCCGTACCTAACAGTAGGTCCAAAACCCCTAGATTGGAGCATATCATCTAGGAAAACACAATTAACTCTATCATAGGCTTTTTCATGGTCTAATTTCAGGACCAAGGCAGGATCCCCTCTAGTGTGA
This sequence comes from Alopecurus myosuroides, assembly GCA_028641055.1. Taxonomy (NCBI): domain Eukaryota; kingdom Viridiplantae; phylum Streptophyta; class Magnoliopsida; order Poales; family Poaceae; genus Alopecurus; species Alopecurus myosuroides. Next base: position 322,155,741 of record CM054062.1, read on the forward strand.
GCAGCATGGATTAATTCCTGGGCAGACACCACAGTCTCAACAATAAACCTTCCTCTAATAAAGGTTGTTTGGTTATTAGATATAAGCCTGTTGCCCACTAAGGAAAGTTTCTTATTAAGAGCTTTTGAAATAATTTTCAAGCTACAGTTGCCCAGGCTAATGGGCCTGAATTTTTTCAAGTCCCTTGCATCATGTTCTTTTGGGACCAGGGTGACAATTGCATAGTTAAGTCTCGCAACAGACAATCTACCCAGTTCAAAATCTTTGACCAGGGCCACGAAGTCATTTTTAATCAAGTCCCAAAACTTCTGATAGAAGAGGAAAGAGAATCCATCTGGACCAGGAGCACCACTAGCATAAGAGTTAAAGATTGCTTCCTTAATTTCCTCAACAGAGAAAGGTTTTTGAAGGAGGTCATTTTCCTCCACTGAGACTAAATCACCTGGGTCCCAAAAGTCAGGACAAAGGGAAATGTTGGCTTTAGGTTCAACAGCAAACATTTCTTTATAGAAGTCCTTGGCCACCTTAAGCATATCAGGGGTACTTTCAACAGGTCCTAAAGGACTATCTAAGAAGTATTCCTATCCCCTTCCTTAATATATCTATCTATGGACCTTTGCCAAGCTTTGGTCTCGTATGTTTTAAGAATTTTATCAAGATCAACCCAAATCTGTTTAAGCCTATTATTTTAATCTGTGGAGAGGAGACATGATTCAGAGAAGGTGTCTAGGATGTCAAATTCTTGGACCAGGCCTGCTTTGATCTTTTTATCGGCAGCATCAACATTGATATTCCAGCCTTTGCAATGTCTCCTCAGAAATCTCAATTTAAATTGCCACCTATCAACAAGGTTGGAGAGGTTGCAACGGGTATTCCAAGTACTATGGACCATATGAGAGAAATAAGGGTAATCCAACCACCACTTTTCAAATCTAAAGGTTTGGGTGACAAAGAACTGTCAAACCCAGAATCTAGGAGGAGAGGTGTATGGTCACTCACTAGTTTAGGTAAGGCCTTAACAAAGCTAAGGGGGGATCTAGCTTCCTAGTCAGTGTTGGCCAAGATTTTATCCAGGGTAGCCATAACAGGATTATCCTGATTATTAGACCAAGTATAGCTCCTATTGGCAGGTTTAAGCTCCAAAAGGGCCCACCTATTAATCCAATCATTAAATACCATGTAGAGATTAACATTAAGCACACCATCGTTTTTCTCATGCACACCCCTTACAAAGTTAAAGTCACCCCCAACAAAGTAGGGAGTGAGCTCTGTTCCATCATATCATGTAGTTCAGCAATGAACTCCATTTTTTGTTCCTAGTATGGGGTACCATAAACTACAACTAATTGCCAAATGAAATTCTCAATGATGTCTCTCACTATTACTGAAATAGAAAAATCCAAGCAGGAGTGAGTAAGCACTTCAAATCTATCCTACCTAAAACCTACAAGAATACCACCAGCAGTATTTTTGCTGGTAAGGACAACCATGAAAATTCACAGGAGCTAGCAATGTACTTCAAAAAATGATCAGGGAAAGCCCCTCTCTTAGTTTATTGAAGACCAACGAAATCACGCTTGTGCTTGATAATAAAGTCAGCTAAAGCTTGTTTGCGGCCAGGTCTCCATGTACCTCTACTATTTCAGAATCCTCCTATCATTACATATTTTGGATTTAGTTTTTCTATTGTCACCAGTGTCTAGGGGCTGTTATTATCATCAGATCTTAGTTCAGGTAACCTATTAATATCAGATTTAGCAGGCCCACTAGAAGAGGCATCTAAATCTAGAGATTCAGGCAGCACAATAACAGGGCTTTCCAGAGCATAAGCATGGTTGAGAGAAATCTCATTTTCAACAAGTTGTTGAATAATTTCACATTTTTCACTAGGAGATGAGCCACACATGAGGTCCACAGACTCAAGAACATCACTAAGGATTTTGCAGTCAAGGACAACAAATGAGTTACCTTTGAATCTGGTGGGAATTTCCATGTTCCTCTTCATTTGATACTTTTCAACCTTCTCAACAATATTCTGGACGATGGTTCCTTGCACTTGTCCTTGTAGCAACAGTAGGACCCCATTTGGAGGGTTTATTGACCTTTCCTTTTTGATCAACAATAGTAGATGCATCATCCGAAAAAGGGAGAAGAGTCCTTTCGACTTCACCAATCTTGTTGACAACTTCATCATCCTAGCATTCAATGCAATCATCTTGGTTAGAGTCCCCATCTACGTTATCCACATCTGAATCTATTCCAGCTTCAAACAGATGTTTGCAATATGCCAGGTTGATGGAGATTGAGCCCACCGTGAGAATGCATTCCTTCTCAACTTCTTCAGGATCAATGAGAAAAGGTTTGGCAACTGTGCAATTAGGAGTTTCCCAGTCCCATACACCATTATCCAGATAGGTATAATCAAGTTTATGAGGAAGGGACATGGTGGACTTATTACACCACTCCAAAGCAGTCAGTTCTGGGCAACTCACACAGTCATCTTCCATAGCTTGTTTGCCTTTATGAACCCCAGCATGAGTTGATGAGGATGGGGCATGAGTAGCAGCAGGAGGGAGGTTACGATTTTCAGAAGAATCTGTTTCCATATCACCAACAGAAGGTTTTTTAAAGTGTTTGTTCCATCAGGATCATCACCTGAACCATTACTGACCACATCATTTGAATCATCAATGGATATAGTGAGAAGATAAAGATCTTGGTTCATTTCAACTACCCTTTGAGATGGAATTTTAGACCTATCCTTCACTGCCACCAATATCTTCACTTCGGCATAGAAAGATTTGAACAAGGTAGACCAATCAATATCCATAAGTACACCCATTATGGAGGCCACCTGCCCAAATGTCTTCCAGGCACACCACTTTGGAGGAATCCTCTAATAGTCACCTAGAGCTCATCAAGATAGCCATATGTCTTCACAACTCCAGCCTGTGAAGTGATTTTGATGGTTACCCCTCCTTTTTCCAAGTCGAAGGTCGGGAATTCACTCAGGTCAGAGACCTTTTTCCAAGGAGGGGACCTAATACCAGGAAGGAGCTAGGGCCACCTCTTTTCTTTGTAGAAGATAGACTTGAAATTGGCTTCAAGTTCAGCAAGAGAAATCTCGCACTTCTTGACTGACACCATGCCACAGTTAGCGAAATTCAATCACTCTATTTCATTTGCAAAGGGGACATCAATATGGTAGAATCCCAATCCAGAATTGTCACTGCCAAAATATTCAGCTGACAGGTGTTCACTGCTCTAGGTGTTGCAGGATTGGACAGGGTGTCTAGGCTGGTTGCAGATGAAACAGATCTTTGGCTTGATACCGTTGCCTAGGAAGTGCCCTAGGTCTCCACAGTTAAAGCAGATTAACTTTCTCTATCTAGGGTCAAGCACTTGCTCACGAACTATACTTGGAGGGAGCTCATAACTAGTAGATTGCGATAAACCCAACCAATCAGAGGAGGCTGATACAGTCTGCTGCTAAACGCTACCGCCACTACCAGCCACCGGCAACGCCCCTCTAGGATTAGTTGGACGATTGGGGTTGCGAGGTTGGTAGCGAGGTTGGGCTTGGTTGTACCTTTGATTCCTGTCGTGGGATAATCACGGCAGACGTTACCGGGGGTAACTGATCTTGGGGCAAGACGACACAGGCGTTTGGGAGAGGGTTTAGCTCAGAGGAAAACATGATGGTACTCGATCTGGTAGCCGGCAATCAAGTCGCCGAGTCTACGATCTCGATGTATTAACTCAACTCTCGTGTTACACTGGATGCTCGATATCAAGCGATATTGCTAGAACTCTTGGATCTCTCTCAACTAGTCCTAGGGGCCGGTTTATAAAGCACCTGGACCCCCTGGCTTGCCCTCCAAGGCGCGCACTGAATCCTACCCGGACACTGCATACAAACCCTAGCTTTCCTTATCGTAACCCACAATCCGGGTTACCAAGCCTATGAACTTGGGCCTTCTAGAAGTTCCCTTATCCTTAGCCGGATCCTGCGCAACGTCCTTTAGGCCGGGTTATACCTTGGCGTTGGCCTACCGGGTTACTATCCCTCCATCAGTAGTCCCCAGAATAGCTTGGGCTTCACGAGACTCTCTTTGAAGCGCACGCTATTCCCTGCAAAATTATCAAACTTACAAATTCAATGGAGGCCGGGTTAAATTGCTTTAATAAACAGCTAGGCCTATCTCCAAGGTGGCCATATAATAACCCGGCTTTTTCCAAGTCCTTTGCTCAACTTTTCCGGGTCAACACCCTGATAAGAATGTTTAAAGATCTGATTCACTTTACTCGATAATTGCCCCTAGTGTTGCGGAGAAGATCTCCTTCTTATCTCTGTCCGGATATCTCGGTCAGCACTTAAAGCATATCTCGCAAAATCCGTGCAGGTAACCTTTATCCCGAAATTGCCGGCTTCCGCCTGTTGGAATAGGTTTATCCACCCACACCTTATAAATAAGGACCCAGGCGACAACCTAGCCCCCAACGGTTCATTCCAACCCCTTCTCCTTCCTCGTCTCTCACGCACGCGCAACACCACAACAAGAATCCCAAGCTCGCAGTCGGAGCCAAACCGCCGCCGGTTACGTTCGCTCCCGAACCGCTCCGCGCCGCCGCCGAACTCCACCGCAGCGCCCTCATCTTGCCCACCGGGAATTGCGAAGGAATATCCAGATCGCGCCGTTCGCCGCCGCCGCGTGTTACTCCAATTCACTCCAGTAAGTCCCTTGTATCCATTAATTCAACCTCGCAATTTTTCGATTTACTCTAGATTGAATCTAGGTCAATCCACGGGAATTTTTTTCTTGTGGCGCCGGTTTAAACTTGCTCAGATGCTCGATAACTCCTCCGATAGCCTGATTAATGATCACACACCACTCCCCTACCATTATTAGTCATCAATTTCTTCGTAGAATCGTTCGCAAGTTTTCCAATCTAGATCCATTTCACCCCAATTTTCCGCGCATGTCATTGACACCCGGAAAATCCTCCTCTTCCAGCTCTTTTGCTTGCAGTAGATACATGGGCAATCATCCGTCTTCCTCAAACACCTTTCAATACGCAAGTAACCAATAGTTTCTATAATTATACTTGATACCCGGATACCTTGCAATCTTTACTTCGCGGCACGATACCCGGATAATTCTTAGTTTTCATATCTTCTTGATACTCCGTGCATATACCCGAGTAACCCGGTATTTCCGAGTCTTATTTCCTGTATCTTTTTTCCTTGTGCTTTGCAGGTTGATCCCATGGCTCCCAAAAGGAAAGGGAAACAGCCGGCCCAGTCGAAGACAACCCAATCCATATCCGCCAATTGGGGGCGATCCACAGTCACAAAGGCCAAGCTGGAAGAGCTGGCCGAGTTGGGGGTTCTCCCCTCTCAGAAGGACATTCATTGGAGGGCGCCGGGTGACGAGACCCGGCCCACACCCGCCGACGGCGAGGTAATCTGTTTCATAGAGCACGTGACCCGGGGATTCCGTCCTCCGGGTCACCCTTTCTTTCGTGAGGTCCTGAGCCATTATGGCCTCAGGACATTTGACATAGGGCCTAACTCTATGTTGAATATTACTCACTTCATTGTTTTGTCCGAGTCATACTTGTGCACTCCGCCAAGTTTGGCCCTCTTCATTGAACTTTTCCAGTGCAAGCCGTGCCGCGAAAGCGGTGACGGGACACTTCTCACTTGCGGCGGGGTATCCATCCAACGCCGCAAGAACTCACCAATGCCAACCCTTAATATGAATTCCCATGTTAAACACTGGCAATTATCCTTCTTTTACTGCCACGACACTTCCCCACCCGGTGAAAAGAAACTGCCGGGTTACTCGGAGGGTCTCCTCGATATTTCTGAAAAATTCAATGCTTTCGCCCCTGACTCGGACAGGGAAGCAATCCTTCCTTTACTAGCTAGAATAGCCGTCCTCTCCGCCCAAGGTCTTCTTGGGCTCAATTTAGTGAAAACTTGGGTTGATTTCCGGATCCAACCCAATTCTATCCGCACCAAGCTGATGTGCGAGTACTCGGGGCATGCCACGGACGCACTCTGATATTCCACCAAGAGCTTTGCAACCGGCGACACCAACAAAACCATCAAAGGTTTCCTGACGGAAAAACTGGAAGTCATAAAGAACATCGCCGGGTTACCTCCATTTACTCGGGAAAATCCGGCTCCAGCGGTAAGACCCGATACTCATAAGCTTATTTCCACACTTCGACTAGATACTGCTTTTAACTCTTACTTTCATCTTTTTGTCTCAGGCTGATGACCCTTTCTGGAAAGTTGAAACCTCCCCCCCCCCTCCAGAGACCCGGAAGAGGAAGACGAGCCAGCCAATGATGATGAAGGTTCTTATCCGGATCTTGTGTCATCTTCACTTGCATCATTTTCCTCCCATTTTAACTTTTTCCATCAATACATACTCGGCTCGCAGGGCTGGAGGACGAAGAAGAGAAGGATGAGGACGACCCGGAGGCCACCGAATCTGATCAAGAAGTAACAGTCGGGGCCAAGAGGAAAGCCATAGGAGTGGTTTCCAAGGTTCCTTTCTCTTCTATATCCTCTGAACCTTACTCCTTTGATATCATGCGTAGACTTAACCAACAGTTGTCACACTCGTCACACTTGAAGGATCCTCTCCCGGTCAAACGTAGGGTGACCCGGAGTTCTCCGGGTGACGATCCCCTTAACCCCGGTATCACCACCTCCCCAGTCCACCGGGTCGGTACTCCTCCACCTCAATCCTCCAAATCCCCTCAGCGTCACCCATCTCCCAACCATCCACGTGCCGGGCAATTCCGGGTTCCGCTATCGGTCCCTTTGACGACTTCATCTGCTTCCAGCAGCGAGCTCCCACCGGATTACGCTGTAAATACCGGGTAAGTCTTTTCTATTTGACATCCTTTCATACCTGACAACTTTCAATCACTGTTGCTAACTGCCTCTCTCCCTTTTCTTTAGCGCTCAAGTCACAGTTAGTGACCCGGAGAACATGGAAACAGATAACCAGAAGACGGAGGAACCAATTGATAATGCGGACGCCGCGGCTGGTGATGAGGCTGAAGACGCCCAAGAACAAGATCCTTTTAATGACCCGGCCCGACAAGAAGCCGGGTCTCCAAAATCGTCTGAAGACGTGGATGAAGAGATTGAGATCCAAGAGACGAGGACGGGTTCCCCAAACCCGGAGAACCAGACGGTCCGGGTCTCGACCCCAAAGCCAGGAAAAACTCTTCATCCAGAGGATCAAGCTGCCGGTTCTTCTGGCACCAAGCCTGAAGACATGACATTCCCCCAGATGCTTAGTGCCCTTCACACCTTAAGGGCCAACGAAGAGAATATCCTGGAAGCTTTGATAGCAAAACATGAGGTAAATCCAAATAACATTGCTTGTATCCTTATCTAGTCCCCAAGTTCCGGGTAAATTTCTTGATAATTTGCCTGGAACTTCACAGTATTTCCGACTAATTTATCCCTGTATCTCCACTCAGGACTTCGTGACCCAGTCTGAGAAAAAATTGGCTAAGGCCACGAAGCGTATTGAAAAGGAGGTGGCTCTGCGTGAGGCGGCCGAGGCTGAGGCCAGGAGGAGTGGGAAGATCACGAGAAAATATAGGAGGAGGGCTCATGCAGCCGAAGATAATCTAGTGAACCTTTCTGTCCAGATTGCTGATACGTATCGCGCTTTGATCGGTATGACTTTTAGCATAATATTCATAATCCGGGTCATCCGTCTGACACATAGCCGGGTTTCCTTACTCATGTTTTCATTTCTTTCTGCAGGTCCGGATGAAGTAATGCCGGACGAAGATGAGATTGCCAAGTTGAAGACCATCAAGAGCGTTATCCGGCAACTATGTGCCGGAACCAAATGGATCCTTGAAGAACTACGATGGCCGGGTGTTGGGCACGTCAACCTGAAGAGGATGCTGGATGCCTGCTCCACTATTTCCGAGTGGATTTGGCATTGGAAACGCTCGTCCTGCCGGGTTGGGGTAGCCCGGGGGCTAGCCCTGGCAAAAGCTTACTTTCCTAAGCTAGAGCTGGCCAAGCTGATGGTCGGGTTTCCGGAATTCAACCGAGATGGGTCCAAATTTTCCCCGAAGGATTTCAAGGCCATCCAGAAAGAAGTCCGTTACTCGGCAAGCATGATTGCTGACAGCTTGGAGCTCAAATCCATTGTCCCTTCCTATGGTGCTGATGGTGAAGCGATTAAGCCGGATCTTCCCAAGCCATACGATATGCTAGCCCGATGGAAGGAGGAAGCCGCCAAGTTGAGGGAGGAAGCTGCAAAAAAGAAGGCTGAAGCCGACTCTGCGCCTGCTACTTCCACACCAGTCGTCCCTCCTCCTGCGCGAGCCGGCAATGCTGCTGATCCGGGTGCTGCTGCCACCAGTAGTAATAACAAGGGAAAGGAGAAGATGGACGCTGCAACCCAGAATACCGAGTGATACCTGCTACCTGATGCTGTGCCATATGCGTCAGTCGGTCAATAGGCCGTTTAAACAATTATTTCTTGATGATGCGCCTGTGAACCATTGCTGCTGGTACCAAAATTTGTAATGCACTTTAAGTTCTTGATATGCCTTGTGCCTCTTCTGAATGTTGGGATGATTTTATATTTATCCATCTTTGAGCCCACTCGTTGTTGATATCCGACTTTCTTTATGGTTCCTTTTGTGAGACTCGGTTTCCGAGTTTCATGGATTTTGACAAGCGGACTTTTCTCTAAGTCCCCAAGTCCCCCACGACTCGGATGTTTGGGTTTTTTGAGCTTTAGCAACTGAACAACTTTTCCTTTTTCGGAATCCCCAGCCCCCAAGACCAAAAATGCCGAGTCTGGGATGTGTAGTCTTTCCAATAGAACAAGTTGCTTGCTGCTAAGCCCAAACCCAGAGCCGTTTCACATATGTATTGAAGTTATGCTTGATAAATATTGAGTTTCCGGCTATTAGCCCTGTACTCTGCATAACTTGTGGTTTGAATGACCCTTTTGACTATCTTGTACTGTAAGCCGGCTTTCGCGTGGATACCATGTTGTTACATCTATACGAAAACAGGGTCAGGCAAGTCCCATTGGGCTTCATGGCTGATTGTAATCGTAAGCGAGCAAATCATGCCACTTTAGTGCGAGTCACATCGAGCTTAAGTAAGAAAAGTCAAGAAAATTTGGCTACTTTGTCCAGTTATAAGATTGCAGCCGTGCTCGTTTGCGAGCAATCGGCTCTTATAACTCATAGGCATCAAGGCCGGGTCATTGAGTTTGTAACTGTGCTATTCAAGCAATCAGCCCCCAAGACCTAGATATACGCAACATACGGAGAGTGAAGAACGTAAGAATAACCACCTCTTTACTTGATATGCGAAAGTTAGGTCAGCAAGCCGCCTCATTAAAAACCCATCCAGTCCCCAAGGGTGCCCTGGATACGAAAAGAGTGCGTCTGAAAACCTGCCGCCTGTTACATCGTGCAACTCCACTTGCCAATATAGTCTATACTAAGTATAGTAGGGACGTAGCTGAGCCACGTTCCATGGTCTGTCTCTTTCCTGCATAGACGAAGTTGTATGAGCGGTGTCATTAACCGTAGCCAACTCTTCCCTTGCATCTATCAAGTAATACGATCCGTTGTGCAGATTCCGGCTTATGATAAACGGCCCTTCCCATGGTGGTGATAACTTGTGTTTCCCTTCGTTTGACTGTACCAGACGCAGGACCAAGTCTCCTTCCTGAAAGACCCGGGTTTTCACGCGCCGGCTATGATACCTCCGTAAATCTTGCTGATATATGGTTGACCTTTCCAGGGCTTGTTCCCTTTGTTCTTCTAACATATCTACGGCATCTTGCCGGGTCTTCTCGTTCTCTACCTCGACGTAAGCTGATACTCGAGGTGAATCATGAATAATATCACTCGACAACACCGCTTCCGCACCATAAACCATGAAGAATGGTGTCATCTGAGTAGATTTGTTAGGTGTAGTGTTGATACCCCAAACCACGGAAGGTAGTTCTTCAACCCATGCACCCGCAGCCCTGACGCAAGGGACTCGCAGTCGTGGTTTTAGTCCACGAAGTAACTCTTGGTTTGCCCTCTCCACTTGTCCATTGGCCTGCGGATGAGCCACTGATGCTACGTCAAGCCGGATTCCATTGTTGCCACAGAACTTTTCCATCGAGCCAAGGGACATGTTGGTTCCATTGTCGGTAATTATGCTGTGGGGATACCCGAACCGGTAGATAATTCTTTTCAGGAACTTGACTGCTGTAACTGCTTCACAATTGGTGACTGGCATAACCTCAACCCATTTAGTAAACTTGTCAATGGCCACCAAAAGATGTGTCTTCTTGCAAGGTGACATGTGAAAGGGACCAACCATGTCCATACCCCAAACAGCGAACGGCCAAGTTAACGGAATAGTCCGTAATTCCATAGCCGGCACGTGGGTTTGACGAGCGTACCTTTGACATCCGTCACACCTTGCCACTAAGCACTCTGCATCTGCTAGAGCCGTGAGCCAGAAAAATCCGTGTCGATAAGCTTTGGCCACAAGGGATCTTGTGGATGCATGATGCCCACAATCACCTTCATGGATTTCTTTAAGAATCTGTCGGCCTTCTTCTGGTGCTACACAGCGCAAAAAGACTCCTGCTGCACTTCTCTTGTATAACTCCCCATTGATGATAGAATATCCCTTTGCTCGCCTCAAAATTTGCCTTGCTAACACCTCCTGCTGTGGTAACTCGCCTCGTGATAGGTAGGCCAAAAACGGTTCTGTCCACTCGGGAACATCGCGTACAGTGGCCACGAGCTCCAAATCCGGGTCTTGATTTGCCAGTTCTTCTTCAGACTCGGTTTTAACTGATGGTCGCCTGTCACGACCCCGGAACCAGAGATATACATACTGTTATGTGCTCCTAGCCATGGACTCACAAGGGCTTCAGGGTTACCAGCCCCGGCCGCAACAAACAACGGCAGGCAGACCGGATTCATCGGCACGTAGTCCGGATCCCCGGTCTACTACTCCTTGTATCCATGCTAGTCATAACCAATTATGCATACCCAAGTGTCCACGAGTCGGATGAAACTGAAGGAACGGGACCAAAGTTATACAGAGCTGCTATGTGTCCAGAAAGTGCAACAACAATCGAGGGTTACTGGGGTTACCTCGCCCCAGGCCGATCAAATCGACAGGCGGGCTCGGACATGGATCATCGGCTCCACAACCCCTCGACTGCGACAACTATGCAGGCATAGCCAAAACTGTATAACAATGAGCTCGAAACCAACAACCGATCAAAGCAACACTCTAGACATGAAACTTATATTAAACAGATGTTACTAGAGTATAGCTTACAAACAGAGGTCACATGACCCAACATTACATCAGACAACGGAAGGCAAATTATGTTGCTAATCGACAAGAACCAAAAAGGCCTAAGAGGCCGCAACATAAGGCGACGTCCCAGCCCATAGATTCCAGGCTGCTACCTGGGAACCCCAAACTACTCGTCGATGTCCACGTTGAAACACCACCGATGTGAGATCTTCTCCTGAACCAAAATTAAGCAAACCTGAGTACGGGAGGTACTCAACAAGACTTAGTTAACCTATTATATATCTTCTATTTCGAAAAGGTTTCATGAAGGTTATTTGCGTAAAGCCATCTTTGTTTTGCAAGTTGAGGAAGGAGTAGCACGTCTCATGGAATATTTTGAAAACAGATGAGAAAACTACTCAACTACTGATATCATCATCTTTTAATCCACCGAAACGTTTCAGCACCTCGTGCTTCAAAGATCACCTCCTCCAGTTGTTCCACACTATCTCATGCTACAAGGTAACCCCTCTCGGCATCTCCGAGGAGGCATCCTTCAATCGTTATCAGCAAGTTTTAGTCATTCCGTTTAAGTTATCTATGATCACAGAATCCGTCACCAAGTCGTCTTTAACCGCAGACACGGCTTTTCGAAAAGATTTAACCCTGCAGGGGTGTACAACTTTACCCACACGTACCAACCGACTCTTAGTGCCACCAGGGTTAGCACTAGTCCGGGAAGTGCCGGCAGAGGGTGGTCGATTCCCAGCCTTTACCTTGTCGAACCATATCCATGAGTCAACCCAAACAGGGCCACCCCGTCAACAGGGAGTTGGCCACCTCCTGACGGCACCTGTTCTGTGAGTCGGGAACAAGATCCGTGTACGTCCATCACTTGTCCCGGTCACGACCTAATTTTCTCCAAAACATTTTCCGACTCACACGCAGATGGAAAGCTCAAACTACGTGGCTCATGGATAAGGTTAAACAAGTTAGTCAGCCGGGCGGGGTTCATCGGCCCACGTGTGGCTGTACGCTCAGTCTTGGCTCGAAGGCGAGAACTCGCTCCTAGGGGCATGAACAGGACAAAACGCCACAACCCATTGTGGCCTCACATCCATGCCGTGATTAGTCAAGTTATCAAAGGTAACTCAAATCATAAACACCTGACATGGTAGATTCACGCATTGACCAGAATCATCAACTAGGCATGGCTAAGCAAGACTCACAAGGTTTAGCGGAGCGCGCACAAACAAGCCTATAGCTGCTAGGTGCAGTGGATCAGGATATCTAGGTTATGCAATATATAGGAGAACTCTATCTACTGACATCAAATAGTTTGGAACCGAATGCAAAGTACGAGATTGAAATCACTTTGAAATCATATATGAGCAGATAAGAGGTTATGCTTGCCTTGGTTATAAGAAAACCAGATAGAGTCTTCAGGAATAAGTGCTTGACTTGTCGGTTAAGATCAAGTATTCGTCATTGGATTGTTGGCCTTCTCTTCGGAGTCACGTTCTACCGAGGAAGAAATAACACCGAAAGAGAAATAACAATCAACACATGGCATCGATGCAGTGCGCAGTATGTATGCATGAGCAGATTAATGCACTGAAATAAAGTCCTAAACATGTTTGATGGGTTGCTAGGGTTCATATGGCAATTATGCAATTTTACTGAAATTTACCCGAAATGGACCCCGGAGGGGGTTTCGGGCGATTCTGAGAGAGTGTACCATTTTAATTGCTCAAATGGGTTTAAAAACATCACAAACATGTTGCATTTGTCATTTTGAGCATTTTGGTATATAACTTTTAATTTTCTAATTTTAGTGAATAAAAACTTAATTTTCTATTTTTAAATGATTAAACAATATTAAATAATGTCCAATAAATGAAATGTGTCCAACATGTATGAAAGTGACATTTTTGGGTTCCAAATATTTTTCTGAACTCAACCATGTATTTTTCATATTTTTCTGAGCAATATAATAGAAGTTATTCAATTATTAAGATTAATTCTTTTTCTGGAAATAATAAAAACAGGGATATATGACACCATGCTGACGTCATGATGACGTCAGCAATGGCCGGAATCCCTCTGCTGGCAAACGATCTTGCGATTGGGCGCGAATTGGGCGAAGTGGTTTGGGGCATTTGGAAGAGGGGAGCACGGTGAGCACTTAGGTGGCGGCGCCGCTGCTTTTGCGCCACCGGAGCACGGCCGGCGACGAGCATCTGCGGCGATCCGGTGCGGTCGACGGCGGGAACGCAGAAGGAGGCACCAAACAGCGAGGGGAAGGGGTTGGGAGGGAGCAGAGCTCACCACGAGGACGTTGAGCTGGTCGGAGAAGGCGGGGAAGCACGAGAACGGCGGCGCCGTGCAGAAATGGCCGGCGGCCGGAGAGGTAGACGACGGCGAAATCGGCGGCCTATAGGCCATCCCGGAAGCTCCGAGTGCTCGTGCAGGAGGAGGGCATCACGGCGGTCCTGTTGAGATGATCGGTAGGGCTCGGGAGGCGAGGAATCGACGGCGGCGACGTATCTCCGGCGAGCTAGGGTTTCGGTCCGTTTGCGAAATACAGAGGAAAAGAGAGGAGCTGAGAGGTGAGGGAGTGGAGGAGGTGAGCAGGAGGAGAGCCGGGGACGTCTCCTCGTCCTCTCAATCCTCACGAAACGGAGCAGGACGTGGCGCGCGGCAACGTCGACGAGTTGCTCGCCTTCTGGCAGAAGGAGGAAGAAGAAGTTAAAACTGAACTTTTGCGAAAACCCCCTGGAACCCAGAAAAATTACGAAGAGGCCCTTTTCTATTTAAAAACAGAACAGAAACAGAAGTTTTGGGGACCTTTTTGAAATCAGAAAAATTGGCAAAAATTATTTTTGGAAAGCTTATGAAATTTCCAACCTCACCATGTATTGCTTTGGTGAAATTGGAATACTTTTCAGAACAAGATTTTGAAACCCATTTTAAGTACTATTTGCTGGAAATTTTCTCAAACCATTTGAATTCAAGTTTTGAATTGGTTCAAACATGGTTTAAATTGTTCTTTCATGCATGTATGATATGAACACACACCACACCCCTTTGGTAGCAAAAGTTGGGATGTTACAAATCTACCCCCCTTACAAGAATCTCGTCCCGAGATTCCTGAAGGAGAAGAAAGAAGGAACACCGGTTTGGAACGATCTTCTCGAACCTTACGGTTCTCTTCTTGAAGAGGTTGATCCGTAGCATCTTAAGGTGTTGAACGGATACACCTTAGGTAAGAGGGAAACTCTTAGGAAATGATCTTCACGAAGATCAAGTATCTCATGGGTAACTCATAACAGGATGTTCACAAAGAACGGTTGAGTTATCGTGCATGAAACACATCAAGATAACGGAGGGAACAAGAGAAGGTTTCAAGTTTTTGGACGATGGTTCTTGAAAGGATTTAGAATATGAGCTTTACACAAGACTTTAAATCCTTTTGGAAAAAGAGAAGTTGGACAACTTGTAACACCGAGGTTTCTTCAAACAGAAAACCAAGATGGAAAGGATGGTCTTGGATACCACAAGGTAATATCCATAGACGAAGGAAAACACGAGAAAACACTGTAATCGTGCGTTGGAGAGAATTTGATACAAGATCATGTTCACTCTTCGGAGTGGACACGAAAGATAACGGAACTTGCATTCCGTCAAAGTTGGTAGAGATCTTTGTCAAAGATCGGAATGTTACTTCACGACAGAATATGAGTAACCAAAAGAAGCTGAGGCACCGTAATTAGGGAGGAATTCTTGGTCACACCATAAGGATGGTTAACCAACGAGGGTTGAAACACCGGTAGAAATAGGGAATCTTTTTCCTATTGTGGTTTGGACGTAGCAGTACATCTACCACATGGTTAAGATCCCATGGCTGAAGTAACTGACAAATTCACACAATGTGTGAGATTAACAGAACTTCAAGTGCAAACAGCTTGAAGAAGGGAACTGATCAATGGTGGTTACAAAACACCATGAGTTTTCTCATGATGAAATTGTTTCCACTAGAACAAAGGTTTTGGAGGTTCAACGGAGAGATGCTGGGAAGATCAACTTCCAGGTTCTCCTGGATGTTCTAGATACCAATATCAAGCTTACGTTAAGCCTTCAATAGGTCATCAAGTGAAAGTAAAACTCCGGTTTGGAAGAACGGGGAGGGAAAACTTGTTGGAATGAGCCACACCAGAATTATCACGGAGAGTGGCTGTTCTTACAGATTCAAAGAGATATGACATTAGGCCTTACGGCTAATTGTGTCAACCACAACATCAACCATGCCGTATTTTCAAAAGGACCTAATTCAATACCCTTGAGGAAACACCAACCATCATTGCTGCTTGAGATTCAGCTCTAGTTAGTGGATTGATAACTCAGACTCGATATGTTTGAGCGAAGAGATTGCACCGGTTACCAACGCGATACATTTACTGGATTCTCAAGATAAGGACTACGATGTCCAGCTCAAGGAGATGAGCAGGATTACATGACTCATGTATTAGCAACTTGTGAGAGACGGTTGCACCTACATGACTTACTTGCAAAAGAACACATCGGAGTCCTGGTTGGGAAGATGATAGCAAAGATAACGAAGTTCATAGACTTCTTCTCTTTACGAACAATCAGTCAGTGGCTTGGGGTGGATGCAAACTTCTTCAACTAAATGGAGGTAACAACCTACCATCTCAAGAGTAGTCCACACATGCATGACTGACATGGGATTATTCCCGAAGGAACAAGAGTACTCTACTCGGATTCAGGGCGACGACTTTCACCTTAAACACATGAACCGGAGTAGGTTACTTCGAACATCTGGAACCCAACTTCGTGAGGACACAAAGATGGTTCTCGAGAGTTTCCAACATTAGTGCCAAGTGTTCAACATGAACCTCTTGCGGCTTGGAGAAAATAGGAATGTCATCGATGGGCTCGACAACACGCTTATCAAAACACTCCAAGAAGAGGGGTTTCATATGATATATGAACAAGGCAGAACATTGGTCGGACCAAAGGACATGAGGTGTACTCGGGCCAAACACCATGAGTGAAAACACCATCAGGATAGTCCTTAAATCTGGACTTGATCTGACGATAGCCCAAATCAAATCAAGGTAGAATGACATCATGTACATTAAAGAGATACTATCATGCTTCAACACTAGGAAAACTAGATATCCCTTATCAAAGGAACAAGTTGGCGGAGCTTTTGCCTTTCAACTCTCCAAGTTGTTGTTTAAGCTCAACCACTAGTCCAAGGTGTCTAGCGTAGGTTCTTGGAGAGAGGAGTGGTTCAAATTTACTCCTGGTTTAGACATCACGGTCAGGTAAAACCTGGTGATACTTCTAGAAAGACAACCAGAATATCACAACCTACCGTTAGGTCTAGGAATTTGAAAGGAGGCTTGCTTTTCAAAGCAACTAGTATGAACATGAGAGCTTGGCATGAACCTAACTCTTTGACCAAGAATTGTTCACCGGGATGAACGGATTTGGTAACACAGTCAACTTCAAACAGAGACCGGGTGACCAATAGTGCTAAGAAGGATACATATGTTTTCTTAGATTTCCAAAGCAATAAGAATTGCTAGGAATACCTGATACACACATCAATGCACATACCCAACATACTCAAGCATTCAAGCTTGGATGAAGGGAAGTGAAGACGGTAATAGCATCACTTCATCAATAAGGCCATGAATTTAAACATAGCCTCTTGATATGTAAGAGTGTGATACTCGAAGGTAGAACATAACAGAAACTAATGAAACTTCTTTATTCTGTGAATTACAAAACTTTGACCTGGTCCTAGAGATGAACGAGGTTCTGGAGTTTGTTTCTCCTGACGTTCCAAGGTGGAATGTTTTGACAGAAAACAAGAGCAAATGCATTGGAAGAATCCAACACCATTTGTAACTTGGTTTCCAAACAACGGACGAGATTCGGAAAGCAACTAAAGAATAGGAATGTGCTCTGGAAAATCCTGAGATCTCGTTGGATGCACGGGGTAATACTCATGTGTAGAACCCATGACAAAAGGTTGGTATAGATGGACCAAGAACAAAGATGTGGGGTTCAAGATGATCACTCTTGTCGTGATCCTCTTTTGTTCTAAAAGAGAACCTATGGCTATTGGAGTTGGAATTGCCTAGCCATCTCGAGGTAGAACAAATTCTTCAGGATCCAAAGAAACAGAACTTGGGTGAAAGGTCAGCATCCTGTACTGATAGCGTGAGCATCGGATAGTTAAGAAACCACACGATCCAATCCACTGCAATTCAGCACATTCCGGGACCTTCGGTTCAAGTCCAAGGTTGAAAACATTGAGGAAGGAGTAACTACTATCTAAGTGCCTTGAAGGACACTACGAATAGCAATCACGGAGTATCTTTCTAAGAGGACAAACTTAGCTCTGGAAGTATTTGAGCAAGAGAGGAAGAATACATTCGAGATGAAAAGCAGATCTCGAGGTTCAGGATTTCAGACTTTTGGAACATGTAAGAATGTGGAATCCGGACAACTCTGAGAGATTGGAATGGAAAGGAAATCTCCCAGATTAAGAGATAACGGAATATGGAACACACACGACTCTAGAAACTCATAACTAGGTCAACTTGGGTAAGAGACGTCCTTGCCAGAGAAGGCACCTAGGTTTTGAATGACTAGAAGGGATAGCAAAACGTTTTCAAATCAAAACAGGTAAGGTGACCCAGAGTTGGAGCGATACCAGATAAGGAGTAAAAAGAATCCTAAGAAGGTTTTTCACAACTCATTTGAGGTTTCAAAGTAGTTTTCACAATCACTAGACTCAACATCGACCAAGCAGTAAGGTTTTCCTACAGGCAGTCCTGCTCTGATACCAAGACTTGTCACGACCCCGGAACCAGAGATATACATACTGTTATGTGCTCCTAGCCATGGACTCACAAGGGCTTCAGGGTTACCAGCCCCGGCCGCAACAAACAACGGCAGGCAGACCGGATTCATCGGCACGTAGTCCGGATCCCCGGTCTACTACTCCTTGTATCCATGCTAGTCATAACCAATTATGCATACCCAAGTGTCCACGAGTCGGATGAAACTGAAGGAACGGGACCAAAGTTATACAGAGCTGCTATGTGTCCAGAAAGTGCAACAACAATCGAGGGTTACTGGGGTTACCTCGCCCCAGGCCGATCAAATCGACAGGCGGGCTCGGACATGGATCATCGGCTCCACAACCCCTCGACTGCGACAACTATGCAGGCATAGCCAAAACTGTATAACAATGAGCTCGAAACCAACAACCGATCAAAGCAACACTCTAGACATGAAACTTATATTAAACAGATGTTACTAGAGTATAGCTTACAAACAGAGGTCACATGACCCAACATTACATCAGACAACAGAAGGCAAATTATGTTGCTAATCGACAAGAACCAAAAAGGCCTAAGAGGCCGCAACATAAGGCGACGTCCCAGTCCATAGATTCCAGGCTGCTACCTGGGAACACCCAAACTACTCGTCGATGTCCACGTTGAAACACCACCGATGTGAGATCTTCTCCTGAACCAAAATTAAGCAAACCTGAGTACGGGAGGTACTCAACAAGACTTAGTTAACCTATTATATATCTGCTATTTCGAAAAGGTTTCATGAAGGTTATTTGCGTAAAGCCATCTTTGTTTTGCAAGTTGAGGAAGGAGTAGCACGTCTCATGGAATATTTTGAAAACAGATGAGAAAACTACTCAACTACTGATATCATCATCTTTTAATCCACCGAAACGTTTCAGCACCTCGTGCTTCAAAGATCACCTCCTCCAGTTGTTCCACACTATCTCATGCTACAAGGTAACCCCTCTCGGCATCTCCGAGGAGGCATCCTTCAATCGTTATCAGCAAGTTTTAGTCATTCCGTTTAAGTTATCTATGATCACAGAATCCGTCACCAAGTCGTCTTTAACCGCAGACATGGCTTTTCGAAAAGATTTAACCCTTCAGGGGTGTACAACTTTACCCACACGTACCAACCGACTCTTAGTGCCACCAGGGTTAGCACTAGTCCGGGAAGTGCCGGCAGAGGGTGGTCGATTCCCAGCCTTTACCTTGTCGAACCATATCCATGAGTCAACCCAAACAGGGCCACCCCGTCAACAGGGAGTTGGCCACCTCCTGACGGCACCTGTTCTGTGAGTCGGGAACAAGATCCGTGTACGTCCATCACTTGTCCCGGTCACGACCTAATTTTCTCCAAAACATTTTCCGACTCACACGCATATGGAAAGCTCAAACTACGTGGCTCATGGATAAGGTTAAACAAGTTAGTCAGCCGGGCGGGGTTCATCGGCCCACGTGTGGCTGTACGCTCAGTCTTGGCTCGAAGGCGAGAACTCGCTCCTAGGGGCATGAACAGGACAAAACGCCACAACCCATTGTGGCCTCACATCCATGCCGTGATTAGTCAAGTTATCAAAGGTAACTCAAATCATAAACACCTGACATGGTAGATTCACGCATTGACCAGAATCATCAACTAGGCATGGCTAAGCAAGACTCACAAGGTTTAGCGGAGCGCGCACAAACAAGCCTATAGCTGCTAGGTGCAGTGGATCAGGATATCTAGGTTATGCAATATATAGGAGAACTCTATCTACTGACATCAAATAGTTTGGAACCGAATGCAAAGTACGAGATTGAAATCACTTTGAAATCATATATGAGCAGTTAAGAGGTTATGCTTGCCTTGGTTATAAGAAAACCAGATAGAGTCTTCAGGAATAAGTGCTTGACTTGTCGGTTAAGATCAAGTATTCGTCATTGGATTGTTGGCCTTCTCTTCGGAGTCACGTTCTACCGAGGAAGAAATAACACCGAAAGAGAAATAACAATCAACACATGGCATCGATGCAGTGCGCAGTATGTATGCAGAGCAGATTAATGCACTGAAATAAAGCCCTAAACATGTTTGATGGGTTGCTAGGGTTCATATGGCAATTATGCAATTTTACTGAAATTTACCCGAAATGGACCCCGGAGGGGGTTTCGGGCGATTCTGAGAGAGTGTACCATTTTAATTGCTCAAATGGGTTTAAAAACATCACAAACATGTTGCATTTGTCATTTTGAGCATTTTGGTATATAACTTTTAATTTTCTAATTTTAGTGAATAAAAACTTAATTTTCTATTTTTAAATGATTAAACAACATTAAATAATGTCCAAAAAATGAAATGTGTCCAACATGTATGAAAGTGACATTTTTGGGTTCCAAATATTTTTCTGAACTCAACCATGTATTTTTCATATTTTTCTGAGCAATATAATAGAAGTTATTCAATTATTAAGATTAATTCTTTTTCTCGAAATAATAAAAACAGGGATATATGACACCATGCTGACGTCATGATGACGTCAGCAATGGCCGGAATCCCTCTGCTGGCAAACGATCTTGCGATTGGGCGCGAATTGGGCGAAGTGGTTTGGGGCATTTGGAAGAGGGGAGCACGGTGAGCACTTAGGTGGCGGCGCCGCTGCTTTTGCGCCACCGGAGCACGGCCGGCGACGAGCATCTGCGGCGATCCGGTGCGGTCGACGGCGGGAACGCAGAAGGAGGCACCAAACAGCGAGGGGAAGGGGTTGGGAGGGAGCAGAGCTCACCACGAGGACGTTGAGCTGGTCGGAGAAGGCGGGGAAGCACGAGAACGGCGGCGCCGTGCAGAAATGGCCGGCGGCCGGAGAGGTAGACGACGGCGAAATCGGCGGCCTATAGGCCATCCCGGAAGCTCCGAGTGCTCGTGCAGGAGGAGGGCATCACGGCGGTCCTGTTGAGATGATCGGTGGGGCTCGGGAGGCGAGGAATCGACGGCGGCGACGTATCTCCGGCGAGCTAGGGTTTCGGTCCGTTTGCGAAATACAGAGGAAAAGAGAGGAGCTGAGAGGTGAGGGAGTGGAGGAGGTGAGCAGGAGGAGAGCCGGGGACGTCTCCTCGTCCTCTCAATCCTCACGAAACGGAGCAGGACGTGGCGCGCGGCAACGTCGACAAGTTGCTCGCCTTCTGGCAGAAGGAGGAAGAAGAAGTTAAAACTGAACTTTTGCGAAAACCCCCTGGAACCCAGAAAAATTACGAAGAGGCCCTTTTCTATTTAAAAACAGAACCGAAACAGAAGTTTTGGGGACCTTTTTGAAATCAGAAAAATTGGCAAAAATTGTTTTTGGAAAGCTTATGAAATTTCCAACCTCACCATGTATTGCTTTGGTGAAATTGGAATACTTTTCAGAACAAGATTTTGAAACCCATTTTAAGTACTATTTGCTAGAAATTTTCTCAAACCATTTGAATTCAAGTTTTGAATTGGTTCAAACATGGTTTAAATTGTTCTTTCATGCATGTATGATATGAACACACACCACACCCCTTTGGTAGCAAAAGTTGGGATGTTACATCGCCATAATTCATCCAGGAAGACATTAGGTGGAACCGGCTCTCTGCGCGAGCCTAGTCTAGCGAGGGCATCTTCTGCCTCATTCTTTCTTCTGTCTATGTGCTCCACCTCATATCCGGAGAAACACCCTGCAACCCTATCAACCTCTCTGCGGTATGCTGCCATGGTTGCGTCCTTTCTATCCCAAGTTCCTGATACCTGCTGTACCACAAGGTCCGAATCTCCAAAGCATCGTATCCTCTTAATGTTCATCTCCTTGGCTACCTTTAAGCCGTGTAATAGGGCCTCATACTCGGCCACGTTGTTGGAACAATCAAAGTGAATCTGTAGCACGTAACTCAATTTGTCTCCTTTGGGTGATGTTAGCACCACTCCAGCTCCTGATCCCTCATATTGCTTGGATCCATCGAAGTGCATGATCCAAGATTCGGAGTTTGGAGCAAAGGTGGTCATGCCTGTGTGTGTCCAGTCATTAACGAAATCGACCAAAGCCTGAGATTTAATTGCTGACCTAGGCTCGTAGTTGATGTGATAATCCCCCATCTCTATCGCCCATTTGGCTATTCTTCCTATCGCATCCGAGTTTCTGATGATATCTGACATTGGTATCGAACTTACCACTGTTATGGGGTGTTCCTGGAAATACGGCTTCAGTTTCCGGCTGGCCATAAAGACCCCGAAAACCAGCTTTTGCCAATGCGGATAGCGCTGCTTTGCCTCTGATAATACTTCGCTGACGTAATAAACCGGTCTCTGGACCGGGTAACCTTTCCCATCCTCTTTACGCTCCACAACAACTACTGCACTAACGGCTCGGGGGCCCGCTGCTACGTATAGCAACATGGGCTCTTTAGGACCCGGGGCCGCTAGGACTGGTGCTTCAGATAACTGCTTCTTTAGTGCCTCGAACGCCTCATCCGCCTCTTGATCCCACACGAATTTATCGGATTTCCTCAAGAGCCGGTACAAGGGTATTGCTTTTTCTCCGAGTCTG
Organism: Alopecurus myosuroides; assembly: GCA_028641055.1. Classification (NCBI taxonomy): domain Eukaryota; kingdom Viridiplantae; phylum Streptophyta; class Magnoliopsida; order Poales; family Poaceae; genus Alopecurus; species Alopecurus myosuroides. The sequence goes on from CM054062.1 coordinate 322,178,516, forward strand.
GATATAAATCGGCTCAAGGCTGCTACGCAGCCCGTGAGCTTTTGAACATGCTTCAAATTTTCCGGCTTTTTCAGATTCTGGATAGCTTTTATTTTATCTGGGTTTGCCTCAATTCCTCTCTCGGAAACGATAAAGCCGAGTAATTTCCCAGCTGGAACTCCAAATACACACTTCGTTGGGTTAAGCTTCATCTGATACCTCCTCAAGTTCTTGAACGTCTCCTTCAGATCGTCGATAAATGTCTCTGCCTTCCTGGTCTTGATAACCGCATCATCCACATAAGCATGGACGTTGCGTCCAATTTGATCCTCAAAGCACTTCTGTATACACCGTTGATAAGTTGCGCCAGCATTCTTCAATCCAAACGTCATGGTTTTGTAACAAAAATCCCCAAAAGGGGTTATAAATGATGTTTTCTCCCAATCCTCCCTCTTGAGCTTAATCTGATGATACCCGGAATATGCGTCCAGAAAGCATAATAGGTCACTTCCAGCTACTGCGTCTATGATCTGATCTATCCTTGGTAGTGCAAACGGATCCTTTGGGCAATGCTTGTTGAGACTCGTAAAATCAATGTACATCCTCCACTCATTGGTCTTTTTCATCACGAGAAACGGATTTGCTAACCAATCCGGGTGAAATACTTCCATGATGAAGCCGGCTGTCAGCAGCCGCGCGATTTCTTCTCCTATAGCTTTCCTTCTTTCCTCATTCATCTTCCGCAGGCCCTGCTTCACAGGCCTGGACTTAGGGTCTACGTGCAAACTGTGTTTTGCCAATTCTGTAGGGATACCCGGCATATCGCTAGGCGTCCAGGCGAATACGTCCGCATTAGAACGAATAAACTCCACAAGTGCTTTCTCCTGCTCGCTGTCCAAGTTAGACCCTATAGTAAATTGCTTAGTGGGATCACCTTCAACAAAAGCTATCATCTTAGTGTCCTGTGCTGCCTTGAATTTTGCTCTCTCATCTTCAGTATTCGGTCTTTTCAATGCTGTTCTGTCATCCGGGTCTACTTGAGACCGGTAATACTTGAGTTCCTCTTTTCTGCAAGCCTGCTCGGCCATTACCGAATCTCCTTCATCGCACTCAGCTGCTATATCCCGGCTTCCATGTATGGTGATGGTTTGTTTAGGACCCGGGATTTTTAGCTGTAAATATACATAACACGGCCTAGCCATGAATTTGGCATAAGCCGGCCTTCCGAACAGCGCGTGATAAGGACTGCGCAATTTGACCACCTCGAAAGTGAGCCACTCGACTCGATAATTATCCTTCGATTCTCCAAAAGCTACCTCCAATGCGATTTTTCCCTCGGGGCGTGCTGAGTGACCCGGCACTATCCCATGAAAAATTGTTGAGCTTTTCTGTAGCTGAGACTCCTTGAGACCCATGCGTGCAAAAGTTTCCCAGTATAAGATATTGATACTACTTCCACCGTCCATCAGGACCTTCTTCAACTCATAACCATTGACCTGCGGTGCGACTACCAACGCTAAGACTCCCGGGTGTTCTATCCTTTCCGGGTGATCTCTTCTGCTCCATGTTACATCTTGTTCTGACCACCTCAGGTATCTCGGAACAGCCGAGGAAACCGAGTTTACCGCTTGCTTCAGTATCTTTTTGTCCTTATTAGAAGTTCCTGTAGTATGCACATGATATTGTCCTTTTAAACCAGATGTACGTACCATACCGATGAAGATGCTGATTTGGCCGATTGTCACAATAGATCCGGATTCGAGGTGATCCGACTCTGGTCCCCAGCGCCGGAATCGTCCACCATCTTCTCTCCTTCGTGGTCGATGTAGATCTCGCCGATGACTAGATTCTCCATGTTCTTCCGAGCTTCTCCCGTGATGTAAACACCTTTGGACGCAGGCCCCACGGTGGGCGCCAACTGTCGTGGGATAATCACGGCAGACGTTACCGGGGGTAACTGATCTTGGGGCAAGACGACACAGGCGTTTGGGAGAGGGTTTAGCTCAGAGGAAAACATGATGGTACTCGATCTAGTAGCCGGCAATCAAGTCGCCGAGTCTACGATCTCGATGTATTAACTCAACTCTCGTGTTACACTGGATGCTCGATATCAAGCGATATTGCTAGAACTCTTGGATCTCTCTCAACTAGTCCTAGGGGCCGGTTTATAAAGCACCTGGACCCCCTGGCTTGCCCTCCAAGGCGCGCACTGAATCCTACCCGGACACTGCATACAAATCCTAGCTTTCCTTATCGTAACCCACAATCCGGGTTACCAAGCCTATGAACTTGGGCCTTCTAGAAGTTCCCTTATCCTTAGCCGGATCCTGCGCAGCGTCCTTTAGGCCGGGTTATACCTTGGCGTTGGCCTACCGGGTTACTATCCCTCCATCAATTCCCCTTGGAGGCGACATCCCTTGAGGCTTGAGGGGCTGAGCTTGACCAGCAGGAGGTGCCGCCATAGATGCAACGGGCACCGAGATGGGGGGGCCTTGAGATGGGCCACGCCCCCCTCGACCCCTACTGGAGCCACCACGACCCTCTTGCATTGGTCGATGAAGTGCCTCTGCGAATGAAGGTTGAGCGGCTACCACCGACGACTGAATGGGGCGAGCACAATGGTGAAGGAGCGCAGACCTAGCGGCGGGGAAACAATCATCGACAATGAGCTCTAGACTTGGGATTCCCTTCCGCACCCATCATAGGACGCTCCGGAGATAAGGCTTGGGCCGGATGTGAGAGGAAGAAATTGCCCAAAGTTGGCCAAAATGCTCCTCGACCATGTCGGCTTCAGGCTCCACAGCGCCGGACACTGGGTCCGCACAGGATCGAAACATGGGTCCACCCAAATTTGAACTTCGGTCGTTTCCTCCCGCGGCGAGCTTGGGGAAGGCAGTACGATTTCCTGGCCACGGTGGATCAGGAACTGCAGGCGGCGGCCGGAGCGCAATCGATACCTCACCAACGAAGACCTCCCGATCGCCTCGATCGACAACTGGAGATGAGAATGGGGTGACCACATAATTGCTTCGTATCTCCAGGGGGAACAGGCCCGCACCGCGTCGCCCTCGCTGAATTAGGATGGAAAACTCACGCCCTCAAATCTGCGAGAGCCCATCCGATGACGTGGAGGCGCAAGAGATGCAATCGAACTCCTCAACGGCGGGCTCGCCTATCCTCCTCCACGCGCTAGCCCTGGATCGACCCTACCGGCGGTGGAGATAGATCGATGGAGGCTCGAGGTGGGGCAGGAGGGCGAGAGGGGGGTACGAGAACGCGAGAGAAGCCGCCATCTTACTTGCCAGTGCTCCTGCCAGCTGGACCAACGCGACTTGTACCTCCTAGCGATTCCCTAGCCATCAGTGTCTCCCTAGCTATCAGTGCATGGGAATCACCCCTGTTTGGCAACTGAGCACCGTGCCTAGTCTATAGTGTAAAAATTGCGCGAAGTATGTTATGGGGTATAAACATGAAAAATGAGCCTCCCAATGCGAATTCAGTCATGGTACTACCATGGACATAATATAATCAAATAAAAAACAGCTAACAAATACTACTTGACAGGGAAAATAGTATCTTCCACATTATTCAAAATTATAGTTACGTAGGAACGTGCTAAAAGAAAATTAGGAAGCAGCACATCCAGTTTTATGACTTAACAAATGAAACTGAAACATGGAATTATCCCATATCATCACTAATGGATGCATCTACTCGACTATACACTTGATGTTCTTACACCTAACTATATCAGGTTTCAGTTGAGCAGTTGAGTTTCATCCAGGTATAGGAAGTTAGAAACAACCGGAAGTGTTAATAACTTACCAGCATTTATCGCTGCCAAGATCCTAGAGTTTTCAGCATGGCTTGTCAAGTTCATTTTTTGTGTGAAACTGCAACAACATGAGAACCTGCAAAAGTTAGGCAATTATAAATGCAGCTGGTACACGTGATGAAGTGCAAAGAACACCATCAAACAGGTATAAAATATGAACAAACGAACACAAGATCGGCAATAAAAAGCTTAAGGGAAAAAAAAGTTCCCCAACGTAGATGCTTAAGATAACTTCTATTGCTAGGGGCAGACAATGTGCATGTGTTGGGATATGATGAAGCATGACAAGGATTACAGGCACATAGGTTGTAGATTGAAATGGGCAAACAGCCTTTTGGAACATAAGAACAATGGCATTCCCTAATACATTTGGTATTATGATAATGAAAGATTTGGTGTTTAACTAAGAAGGTGGAAGTTTGTCAAGTTTGAAAAAAAAATTGTGTGCATTTGTCACAGACAAGATGCCAGATATTTTAGAAGGAACTGTGAATGTACCAGACATAATCTGTGAAACTGGAGCAACAACAATACCTGCAACAAAACCAGCAGTTAGTAAAGGCAGAAGGTAAAGCGTAGAAACAACATCGTCCTTATGAGAAGTGTAAGAAAATAGTGTCATGCAGATATAAAATATAAAGAAAGGGATAGGATGAATACAATAAGGATAGATGGAAAATTCAAGGAGACAATTCTTTCCACTAAAGCTCTTTTAATGTTATCTTCTATAGATGGGGGCAAACAATGCACCGCTAGATATTATATTTGGCTAGGGTAAAGTAAATCTAAATGCCTAAATTAAAATACAGTACCCCACTATGGCCAATATAAAAACAAAAGAACTCTTGGCTATTATTGGTCACCTATAAGATATATTCATGAATTTAAAAAACATGCCTACACATTATTCTAGTCAATCTCAACAATACATAAATATCATCCCATAACCCATGAAATAGTGAGTGTCGGTTTGCCCCAGGTTGATCAGTGGTGCAGAACTATGGGTGGAGGTTCATTCTCGTTTGGAAAGATCAATGGTTTTATGCTAATATACCTACATTTGCCAGTGATGAGGTCCCAGACTCATAGTTTCTTTTTTCGCAAAAACGATGCATTGATAGAAAAAGAGAGTTTATATGTACAAGCCCAAAGAAGGGCCAACCCCACACCATACAACTCGACCCAGCCTAACTAGGGGAGAAGTTGACGTAGTCCTCTAGCATCTGCATTCGCCCAGTCGCGCGCCTCGGCCTTGATTGTGCCGAGCAGGGAGGGGATCGAGGGTTGAGCGTTGTCGAAGGTCACGAAGTTCTGGTGTTTCTCATTCGACACGGTGTGCCAGACGGTAGCACCGGGAACACCTGCGGTAAGTTAAACATTTAATAATGGAGTGAGCAGCCAAGCTAACAGATACTACTTGAGAGAACCAATATAGTGTAAAAAATGATGGCACAAAGTGTGTTATGAAGATATACAATTAGCCTACCGGATGCAAATCCAGTCCTGAAACTACCATGGAAATAATATAAGAAGAACAACAAAAACAGCTAACAGATGCTAGTTGACAGGGAAAATGGTATCTTCCACATTATTCAAAAGTTATAGTTACATAGGAACGTGGTAAAAGACAGCAGAAAACATCACAGCCAGTTCTATGAACAAATGAAACTGAAACATGACATTATCACATATCATCACTAATGCATGCATCTAATTGACTATACACTTGGTGTTCTTAGAAATAACTATATCAGGTTTCAGTTGAGCAAATAAGTTTCATCCTGGTATAGAAACAACCAACAGTGTTCAAATAACTTACTTGTATTCATCACTGCTGAGATCCCACTTGATTGATGTTCCAACCTACCAGCTTGTAAACTCTCATCAGAAGGTGGGACAAATTAATTAGATTATATGCATAGATTCATATACATGATCCAAGAGGTTTTTCTAGAGAATGAACAAGTAAAAATGAGGAAAAGATAAAAAATCAAAATGACTCATTGCTTGCAAGTGTGTTGCAGCTACCAAATGTGTGTGGACTAACAGTTAGTTGAGAAAAAGTATAGATGCAAAATAAACAAGACAAGGACACAAGAGTAGAGGCTAGTTTTACCAAGGTAGAAAGTCAGGTATAAATTATGACAGAGGTAGAAGTCGGGTATAAATTATGATTATGAATGCATTAGAGCTTTTATGGGAACTGATGATTTCTATAATGTTAGTGTTGTTTGTGGTCTTGATTCTCAAATCTTTGCAAATTGTCTTAAAGCCTTCGCCTCCTATCTTGATATTCCCAAAAAAGAGTTGAGCAAGTACCATGCACCTTATAAAGACATTGTTCCTGCTAGAAATATAGAAGTGCATGATGTTAATCCTGCTGTGCTTGAACCTTATATTGAGAAAATGCCTTTCCCTGCTAGGGTAAAGGAACATTCTGTTGTAGCTAGTGTGGTTAACAAGAGTATAAAGAAACCTATTGAACCTTATGGAAAATGACTATAGAACCTACAATATCTATAGTAAAAGACCTTGTCTCTGGAAATGTAGAGGATGAACACATTGTCTTCTGTGAGGATGCTTCTAACATTGTTTCACATCCCAATAGACCTAAGAAAACTAGTGTTCTTGTGCTTTCTGTTAGGATTGGTGATCATTGGTATTATGGTCTGTGTGATACTGATGCAAGTTCTTGTGCTATTCCTTGTGAGCTTTATAAAGAAATCATGCATGAAATTGGTTCTTGTGAACTTGAAGATATTGATGTGGTTATTCAGCTTGCTAATAGAGAAACTGTTTTTCCGATTGGTATTGTTAGAGATGTGGAAGTTTTATGTTGTAAAACTAAATATCCTACTGATTTTCTAGTACTAGGTAAACTTGTCCTATTATTTTTGGTACACCTTTCTTGAACACATGTGGTGTTGTTATAGATTGTAAGAAGGAGAAGATATTGACTAAATTTGATGGAAAATCTTATGAGTTTAATTTTTCCAAATTTGCTAGAGCTCTTTATGAATCTGAATTGCCTAATGAAAATTTTAGAGTTGAACAACTTTCCTCTATTGCTCTTGCCCCTAACAATTATTTGCAGCAATATATGGAGGACCACGAAAGTGAGGTCTTATGGAAGAGAGAAATGAAATTGACGATATTCTTCTTCGTCAACCAGTGATACTGAAACATAATTTACCTGTGGAGGATTTGGGTACCACATTACCACCCCAGGAGGATCCAATTTTCGATTTAAAACCTTTACATGATGATCTTAAATATGCTTATATTGATGAGAAGAAAACATATCATGTTATTATTAGTTCTAAACTTTCAGGTGAAGAAGAGGAAAGGTTATTGAAAATATTGAATAAACACCGTGGAGCTATTGGATATACTCTAGATGATTTGAAAGGGATTTCCCCCACTATATGTCAGCATGTTATTAATATTGAACCAGATGCAAAGCCAGTAGTTGAATATCAACGCCGTTTAATTCCTAAGATGAAGGAAGTGGCAAGAAACGAGGTATTAAAACTCCTTGATGCCGGTATTATTTTTCCTATTGCTGATAGTAGATGGGTAAGCCCTGTGCATTGTGTCCCTAAGAAGGGAGAAATGACTGTTGTGCCTAATGAAAATAATGAGCTTATTCCTCAGAGAGTAGTAGTTGGTTATAGAATGTGCATTGATTTTAGGAAAGTTAACAAGGTTACTAAGAAAGATCATTATCCTTAAATGTTAGAGAGGTTGTCTAGGAAAACTCATTTTTGCTTTCTTGATGGTAATTCTGGGTTTTCTCCAATTGCTGTTAGGAAACAAGATCAAGAGAAAACAACCTTAACTTGTCCTTATGGTACTTATGCTTATAGATGTATGCCTTTTGGTTTGTGTAATTCTCCTGCTACGTTTCAAAGATGCATGTCTGCTATTTTTTATGGTTTTTGTGAAGAAATTCTTGAAGTATTCATGGAAGATTTATCCGTCTATGGAACTTCTTTTGATAACTTCTTGCACAATCTTGATAAAGTTTTGCAGAGATGTGAGGAAACTAATCTTGTTCTTAATTGGGAGAAATGCCACTTTATGGTGAATGAAGGCATTGTTCTTGGACATAAAATTTCTAAAAGAGGTATTGAAGTTGACAGAGCTAAAGTGGAAGCAATAGAGAAAATTCTCTGTCCCAGGGATGTTATAGGTATTCATAGTGTTCTTGGTCATGCTGGTTTTTATAGGAGTTAAAGATTTCTCTAAAATATCAAATACTCCTACTAATCTTCTTCAAAAAGATGTACATTTTGTTTTTGATGGTGATTGCAAGGAATCTTTTGAAACTTTGAAGAAGGATTTAACTACTGCTCCTATTGTTCAACCACCTGATTGGAATTTGCCTTTTGAAATTATGTGTGATGCTAGTGATTTCGTTGTAGGTGTTGTCCTTGGACATCGAGTACTTAAGAAATTGAATGTTATTCATTATGCTAGTAAGGCTCTTGATGTTGCTCAAAAGAATTATGCTACTACTGAAAAAGAGTTCCTAGCTGTAGTTTTTGCTTGTGATAAGTTTAGACTTTATATTGTTGATTCAAAGGTTACTATTCACATTGATCATGCTGCTATCAGATACCTTACGGAAAAGAAAGATGCTAAGCCTAGGCTTATTAGATGGGTGCTGCTTTTAAAAGAGTTTGATTTGCATATTGTGGATAGGAAGGGTGTTGAAAACCCTGTTGCCGATAATTTTTCTAGATTGGAAAACATTACTTATGACCATATTCCTGTTAATGATAGTTTTCCAAATGAACAACTAGCTGCAATAAAAGTAAGCTCACGAGATAGTCCATGGTATGCCGATTATGCTAACTTTATCGTTTCCAAGTATTTTCCTCCAACATTTATAGCTCAACAAAGAAGGATATTCTTCTATGATTTGAGGCATTATTTTTGGGATGACCCACACTTATATAAACAAGGAGTATATGGTATTATCAGAAGATGTGTTCCAGATCATGAACAACGAGAGATATTGAGAAAGTGTCATGGTAGTGCTTATGGAGGACATCACGCTGGAGATAGAAGCGCATAGAAGGTTCTACAATCAGGTTTCTATTGGCCTACTTTATTTAAAGATGCACGTAAATTTGTTTTATCTTGTGATGAATGTCAAAGAGTTGGTAATATTTCTACACGTAATGAAATGCCTATGAGTTATTCTCTTGTTATTGAACCTTGTGATTGTTGGGGATTTGACTTTATGGGTTCATTTCCTCCTTCGAATGGTTACACTCATATTGTTGTTGCTCTTGATTATGTTACTAAATGGGTAGAAGCTATACCTACAAAAAGTGTTGATGGTGAAACCTCTTTAAAAATGCTTAAATATGTTATTTTCCCTCGGTTTGGTGTGTCTAGATATCTTATGACTGATGGAGGTTCTCACTTCATTCATGGTGGTTTTAAAAAAACCCTTGCTAAATGTGATGTTAATCATAGAATTGCCTCAGCTTATCATCCTCAAACCAGTGGGCAAGTAGAACTATCAAATAGCGAAATTAAATCTATCTTGCAAAAGACTGTTAATAGATCTAGGAAAAATTGGTCTAATAAGTTAAATGATGCTTTATGGGCTTATAGAACTGCTCATAAAAATCCTATGGGTATGTCTCCTTATAAAATGGTTTATGTAAAAGCTTGTCACTTTCCTTTAGAATTAGAACATAAAGCTTATTGGGTAGTGAAAGAACTTAATAAAGATTTTAAACTTGCTGGTAAGAAAAGAATGCTTGATTTGAGTTCTCTAGCTGAATGGAGAAGTGAAGGTTGCGAAAATGCTAGACTCTTTAAAGATAAAGTTAAACAATGGCATGATAGAAGAATTCTTAAAAGAGAGTTTCATGTTGGTGAAAAAGTTCTACTGTATAGGTCTCGTCTCAGATTTTTTGCAGGAAAATTACTCTCAAGATGGGAAGGACCTTATGTTATTGAAGAGGTGTATCGTTCGAGTGCAATAAAAATTGCTTCTCTTAAATATAACACTACGCAAGTGGTGAACAGGAAAAGACTCAAACATTATAATTCTGGAGATTCTTATGATGAATATGTTGATATAATTCAAGTGGTGACTCCGGAGAAGTTTATTAGAGGGAAGATTCCAGAAGGTAGAGATACTTCAAGAGGAGAACGACAAATTTCGCGAGATGCTGGAGTGTTTCCATGCCTTGATTGATAAGAGACCTCTTAACATTACGGCACTAATCCCCAATCCTTTGTTCACCACCACCACCGAAGAAATAATTCTTCATTGGTATTGGCATCCCCTTGGCTTGTTCCAAGCTTGGGGGAGTGCCGCGGTATCACACCTTTATCTTTCACCTCTTTACCTTTTAGTAGAGTCATATCATGAGTAGAGAAGTTATCATATAGGATGGTTTGCAGTATGGAAGTATCCCTCCTTAGGTTGGTTATCGTTGTATCCCTTGGTTTGAGTTGCCATTATGGAATATTAATGAAAAGTTTCATCATTTACTTTCTACACTTTATTTTAGTTTGCAATTTTTGTTATATGGTTGATCTTGTTATTAGTATTGGTATCAATATTGGAGCATCAAGTTAATCTAGTTGGTTTTGGCAAACTTAGCATTGGTCAGTAGCAACAATACTTAATTGGAGGCTTAAGTAGAAAAGAGTGAGTTGCATGTAGATATATTATTCCATGATCTTTCTTTATTGTTGGATCATAAGCTTAGTATTCTCAAGTTAATATTGTTTGTACTTCCAAGCAAGATTGCATGATTGGTTGTATCATATGTATATTTGTTTCTTTCCCCTCAACTCTTAAACTTGCTACCCAGCCTTGCTAGCCAAAAATCTGTACTGAGAGGGAATGCTTCTCGTCCATCCAAACCTAGAGCCCCAAAACCATGCCATTTGTGTCCACCAAACCTACCTATATGTGGTATTTAACCGCCACTCCAAGTAAATTGCTTGTGTGCTACCTTTAAACCTTCAAAATTACACCTGTTCTGTGCCCCTGTTTTAGCTCATGAGAACACAAATAGAGAATCTTTATCTCACTTGTTGATTGGAATTTACACACCAGGACTAGTGGCTTCATCCGCTTATCCAATCGCTAGAAGAGCTGGCAGCGGGGTGCCCAACCCCAAAATTGGTTACTATAAAATTATCTTCACTATTTTCCCCCTGATTTATCAGTCAAAGAATAATTGTGTAAATAAAAGAAAAGAGGGATGAACTGCTGATTTCAGTTTGCGTCCTTCAATGAGAGCCGCTCTTGTAAGGTCTAGTTGGCTTGTGACGTACTGCATTTTCTATTTCCCATTCGTTGACATAAACATACACCACTCTCAAAATTGTTTTCAATACCTCTGTTTATCAAATGAAAAGCTCTAGCACATGAGTTAATCCCTGCTTCCCTCTGTGAAGGGCCTATCTTTTACCTTTATGTTGAGTCAGTAAACCTACTCCTTTCTGTCTTAAGAAAGCATTTGAGTTGTTGTGATCCATCCATCTATATGTTGATTTACTCAATCATGTCATTTATCCTTCCTTGTTTAGTACGAATGTTGTTATCTGAATGAATACCACTTTGAAAGTTATCAATGATTGCAAGAGAATGTTATGATTGAGCATGTTAAACTCTGCAATATAAGTTCTAATATAAAGACTTTGATCGAAAGATAAGTACAATCTGTTAATTGTTCTCTGACCAAAAACGAAGTTTGCCTTCACCAATTATGATTTCCTTTTTGCACCTTTATTGTGATTCCCTCTACTTGTTTCAAGTTAAATTATATGAGAAGAAGTTGCTATCCAGAATCACTTGTGAATTGATAGATGTGATGCTTCTTGTCCGTATTTTATTTATCGACACCTCACTCCATAAACCCGTGGTCATGTTTACCGAGTTCAGTTTCGCTTGGGGACAAGCAAGGTCTAAGCTTGGGGGGAGTTGATATGTCCATTTTTCATCACTATTTCAGATTCTAATTTTCTGTTATTCATCGATATATTTCGTATTATGATGCATTACTTATGTTATTTCATCTTATTTTGCATGTTTAATAATTATTGGAGAATAAACACCGGGACTAGAAATCTGATGGAAAAAAGCACCGTCAAGATAATCTATTTCAGAAGATCAGAAGAACAAGGGGGTCATCGGAGGAGTCTTAGAAGTCCAGAAGAGGAAGCCAGCCACGAGGAGACCCGGAGGGGGGGGGCCACCAGGGGCCCACACCACTAGGGGGGCACGCCCCCTTTTGGTCGCGCCTAGGGGTGGTGTGGCCACCCTGGCCCACCTCTGGCCGCCTCCTTTCACGTACTTGACCCCTAGGGAACCCTAAGTCTCACAAAACTATCGAGGAAATATTCCGCCGCCTCCTCGGGGCGGAAAACAACAGAGAGAGAAAACCTGTCCGGCAGGGAGAATTCTGCCGGAGAAATTCCTCCCCGGAGAGGGGAAATCGTCGCCATCGTCACCGTCATCGCTCCGGGCATCATCAAGATCATCATCGTCATCATCCTCACCACTAGCACCATCACCTTCACTGTCCACCTTCATCTCGCTGTAACGATTAGGGTTCTATATCGTTGTTCTTCACTAGATCTCTCTTCCGTGTGTGTATTAGTTGTTTGTAGTTGATGCTTACGAGATTTATCGGTGTTTGCACTTTATGGCCAGATTGTTATTCATCATTATATCACCTATGATTATGATCCATATGATGTCTTGTGAGTAGTTTTTTTAGTTCTTGAGGACATGGGAGAAGTCAACATGTTAGTAGTGGAATCACGTTGAAGTAATATCTAATGGTTTGATATTTAAGTTGTGGTGTTATTCTTCTAGTGGCGTCGTGTGAACATCGACTACATGACACTTCACCTTTATGGGAATAGAGGTATGCATTATGTATTTGGCTACTAATTGTGGGGTTGTAAAAGTTATAGAAACCTAAACCCCCGTTAGGAAACCGATGCACGAGGGAATGTAGGATCCCAGAGTTTAAGGATGTGGTTAGATTTATCTTAATTACTTAATTGTAGTTGCATATACTTGCAAGGGATTTAATCACAAGTATGTATTAGTCCTAGTTAGGCGGTGCATTAGCATATGTTCACAACACAACACCTATCAAAACAATAAATATTAATCAATTGTATGAAACGAAACCGCTTGATGAAGTTCCCATGTGTCCTCGAGAATGTTTGATAATCATAAGTAGAATAACTGACTTGTCCTTTGCTCTCAAAAGGATTGGACCACTTGCTGCAATTATATTTACTGTATTTTATTTACTCACACTTTATTTATCTGCTATATCAAAAACCACCAAAAACATGTTTGCTAGTGTTTACAGTGATTCCTCTATTCAAGCTGCTTGTCAACACCTTCTGCTCCTCGTTGGGTTCGACACTCTTATTTATCGAAAGTACTACAATACACTCCCTATACTTGTGGGTCATCAGCAGTGTGTGAGAGTGGAAGGTGTATCATGTCTTAATAAAGTAACACATTTTTCTAGCTAACATTGTATTTGTTGGCTATATGGTTGACTATAGATGACATGACAAATCCTTATAGGCAAATGTTGGATATATTATTGAATTTTCTCTCACACGGTGTATCATACAACCTATTACGGATGCCCTAGTGTGGAGGCATAAATTGCCGCGTTGTTGATTAGACTTGACGTTTACAGTGGATCCCACGAGGAGACAGTCAAGCACGTCACGTTGACTCGTGTGGCCCAACACCATCGAGTCTAGACTTTTTGTATGACGTGCTCCATATCCCTTGCAACCACACTCCATAAAAATACTTGATCTCTCCTGAAAGCCCCCTCGATGAATCTTCAACGGTGCGAAGCGGAGAAGGCTATTAAGGCTGCGTAGCCTAGGAGACTGTTGAGGTGGTCGGCGGTGACACGAAGATGGAACCTGATAACAACTCCACCAGGCCACCCAAACAGTCCCCAAACAGCCCGGGTACGAAATGGCCGAAAAAAGTCCACCCAAACATGGCCTCCAAACATAACCCATCTACCCACCGGTCTCACGTACCCCAAACTTAGCCCATACGTGGGGTGGGTTTAGGGCAGCCCGGACGTTGTCATCACGCTGAGACTAACACTAGTGGAAACAACCCCTTTCGTCCAGGGGGCCAGGGGGTAGCTGTCCCGGTTGCCACCGAATCCGGGACAAATGCCATGCTTTGGTCCCGGTTCGTGCGCCCGGGGCAACAGGAATCGCCTGGGGGCATTGGTCCCGGTTCGTGGGGGACATATCGGTCCCGGCTCGTGCCACGGACCGGGACCAATGCCTAGCCACAGGCCACGTGGAACGCGCATGAACATTTGTCCCGGGTCAGTCCACGAACCGGGACCAATGCCCCCCTTCCCCTATATATACTGCCTCAGCCCCCTCCCCTTCCATCTTTTTTTTTGCTTGGAGGTGTGAGAGAGTGTGGTGTTAGTGTGTTTTATTTTACTATGCACACGAGGTGTTCGACGAAATTCCCGAGCCGCACATAAGCTCACTGAAAATGGTATCTTCGACCGAGGTTAACAAATTATCCTTTTCATCTGTAACTGATACATTTAAAAGTAGTATTTGTCGATGTACTGTGGTCATCTCTGTATTAATATGTTATTGTAATGTATTTTGATAAACTTAATTATACGATGCAGATGGATGCACGGCAGCGATGGATGTACGGTGACCGACACACTTCCGAGTATATGGCAGGCCTGAATGCATTTCTTGCTATAGCTCAGGCGAACAAATATAATGGCTTCATGTGTTTCCCATGTGTTGATTGTCGGAACGTCAGAGAGCACTCTTCCGAAAGAATCCTTCACGGCCATCTACTTCGGAGAGGTTTCATGCCCAGCTATAATTGCTGGACCAAGCATGGAGAAAGAGGGGTTGTGATGGAAGACGATGAAGAAGAAGAAGAAGATCCTTTGTTCCCTGAATACGACGATACTGCAATGGAAGAGAATGCAGAAGAAGGAGGTGATCAAGAACAGTCATCGGAAGAGCCCGATGATGATCTTGGCCGAGTTATTGCTGATGCAAGGGAAGACTATGAAAATAAATTGGAGAGGTTGAAGCTGGACAACATGTTACAGGATCACAAAAAATTGTTGTACCCAAATTGCGAAGATGGTAGCACAAAGCTCGGTACCACACTGGAGTTGCTGAAATGGAAGGCACAGAACGGTGTGACTGACAAGGCATTTGAGAGTTTACTTCAACTAATGAAGCCAAAAATTCCAAAGGATAACGAATTTCCTGAGAGTACGTACGAAGCAAAGAAAGCTCTCTGCCATCTAGGATTAGATGTGCAGAAGATACATGCATGCATTAATGACTGCATCCTCTTCCGCGGTGAGAAGTACGAGAATTTGGATGAATGTCCGATATGCACTGCACTGCGGTATAAGATCAGAGCAGATGATCCTGGTGATGTTGACGGCGAGCCCCCCCCCCCCCCCCGTAAGAGGGTTCCTGCTAAGGTGATGTGGTATGCTCCTATAATACCACGGCTGAAACGTCTGTTTAGAAACAAAGAGCATGCTAGGTTGTTGCGATGGCACAAAGAAGACCGTAAGAAAGACGGAAAGTTGAGGCACCCCGCTGATGGATCGCAGTGGAGAAAGATCGAGAGAGACTTTCCAGACTTTGCAGGAGAGGCGAGAAACTTATGGTTTGGTCTAAGTACAGATGGCTTTAATCCTTTTGGGGAGCAGAGCTCCAGTCATAGCACTTGGCCTGTAACTCTATGTATGTACAACCTTCCTCCTTGGTTGTGCATGAAGCGCAAGTTCATTATGATGCCAGTTCTCATCCAAGGCCCGAGGCAACCTGGCAACGACATTGATGTGTATCTAAGGCCATTAGTGGAAGAACTCTTACAATTGTGGGGCAAACCATGTGTACGTGTGTGGGATGAGAACGAACAAAAGCCATTTGACCTACGGGCGTTGCTTTTCGTAACCATCAATGATTGGCCTGCTCTTAGTAACATTTCCGGACATACAAACAAGGGATACAATGCATGCACACACTGTTTAGATAATACTGACAATGTTTTTTTTGGATAAATGTAAAAAGGTTGTATACCTGGGGCATCGTAGATTTCTTCCGATCAAGCATCCCGTAAGAAAGAAAGGAGGGAAGCATTTCAGAGGTGAGGCAGATAACCGGAAGAAGCCTGAGCTGCGTAGTGGTAATGATATATTCGATATGGTCAAGGACCTAGAAGTAATCTTTGGTAAGGCTGCTGGCAGCCAACCAGTTCCGTACGGCCCTGATAAGCGCGCACCCATGTGGAAGAAGAAATCTATATTTTGGGAGCTACCCTATTGGAAAGTTTTAGAGGTCCGGTCTTCGATCGACGTGATGCACGTGACAAAGAATCTTTGTGTCAATCTGCTATGCTTCCTGGGCGTGTATGGGAAGTCCAAAGATACGCCAGAAGCACGGGAGGACCAGCAACGTATGAAAGACCCAAGCAACAAGCACACAGATAGGCGCCATTACTTAAGCAGCTACGCTCTTACTAAAGCAGAGAAGGAAATATTCTTTGAAGTCCTTTACAGTATCAAGGTTCCGTCTGGATTCTCGTCGAATATAAAGGGGATAATAAACATGGCAGAGAAAAAATTCCAAAACCTGAAGTCTCATGACTGCCACGTGATTATGACGTAGTTGCTTCCGATTGCATTGAGGGGGCTTCTACCGAAAAATGTTCGAGTACCCATTGTGAGGCTATGTGCATTCATGAACGCAATATCTCAGAAGGTAATCGATCTAGAAATTCTGACAAGATTACAGAGGGATGTGGTCCAGTGTCTTGTTAGTTTTGAGTTGGTGTTCCCACCATCCTTTTTCAACATTATGACTCATCTCCTAGTTCACCTATGTGAAGAGATTCATATTCTTGGTCCGGTATTTCTACACAATATGTTCCCATTTGAGAGGTTCATGGGAGTCTTGAAGAAATATGTTCATAACCGTGCTAGGCCAGAAGGAAGCATCTCGAAGGGCTATGGAACAGAGGAGGTCATTGGGTTCTGTGTTGACTTTATTCCTGACCTTAAGACAATTGGTGTTCCTGAATCGCGGCATGAGGGGAGACTGAGGGGAAAAGGAACGCTGGGAAAGAAAACAATGATACCTAGGGACGGGCATTCTTTGACCAAAGCACACTACACAGTTCTACAAAATTCTATGTTCATGGCTACGTATCTCGAGGAACGCAAGAATATTGTACGGTCTGCAAACCCGGGGAAGGATGACTCATGGATTAAACGCGAACACATGGAGACTTTCGGAAGTTGGTTGCAAACACATCTTATAAATGACACCACTGTTGAAGATCAGCTGTACATGTTGGCAGGGTCACCATCTTCGACTATTGGGAGTTTTCAAGGGTACGAGATAAATGGGAATACATTTTACACGAGCTCCCAAGATAAGAAGAGCACCAACCAAAACAGTGGTGTCCGCTTTGATACAACAAACGAGAATGGAAAAAATGACACATACTATGGTTACATAGAGGAGATATGGGAACTTGACTATGGACCTTCTTTTAAGGTCCCTTTGTTCAAGTGCAAATGGGTCAACCTAAATGGAGAAGGGGTAAAGGTAGACCCACTTTATGGAATGACAACAGTGGATCTCAACAATATTGGTTACAATGACGAACCATTCGTCCTAGCCAATGATGTGGCTCAGGTCTTCTATGTGAAGGACATGTCTTCCAGACCGAAGAAAAGAAAAAATAAGGAAACAAATTCATCATACGATGAGCCGAAGCGTCACATAGTTCTCTCAGGGAAAAGAAACATCGTGGGAATCGAGGACACGACAGACATGTCAGAAGATTATAATAAGTTTGTTGAAATTCCACCCTTCACAGTGAAAGTTGACCCCACCATCCCGTTAAATAATGAAGATGCTCCATGGTTACGACCGAAGCGATCATAAGCAAGGGACACGAAGAAAATTCAGAAGACTAGATAGGGATGTTGTTGGTGATGTGTAATAATAAACGTGGAATACATGAGCATAGTTCTTATAACGTAGTATGAACGAGATTTTGTTAGCCAAAATGATATTTATACATATTCTGTGATTATGAATGGAGTAGGTGCAAATTTGACCAATAATTTGTATTGATCGGTCAAAAGCTGGCAAGCATTGAGTGCGTGACAACTATGACCAGCCTGACTTCATTATTATTCCAACCAGCGGCACACCCACCCACTTTTCTGTTTCTCTCTCCTCCGTCTGTTGGTGATGTGTAATAATAAGCGTGGAATACATGATCATATAGTTCTGTTTGATCAGTATTTTGTATTGACCGATAAAAAGCTGACAACTATGACCAGCCTGACTTCATTATTATTCCAACCAGCGGCACACCCACCCACTTTTCTGTTTCTCTCTCCTACGTCTGTTGGTGATGTGTAATAATAAGCGTGGAATACATGATCATATAGTTCTGTTTGATCAGTATTTTGTATTGACCGGTAAAAAGCTGCTAATGCATACACTCCTGCACTGTTTGAGATTTTCAGATTAGAATTTGAACTGATCTTGGATTGCGTGGTCTATAACTGTGGCGAAATTGGACCCATATCCGAGTATGAGATAACTGTCAAAAACAGGCGTCGGGGTCATTTTGTTAGATTCGACTCATCAGAATACATTTGTAGCTGCAAGAAGTTTGAAAATGTAGGTCTTCCGTGTTGCCAGGTACTGAAGGTTCTTGAGATCAGAAATATCAAAGAAATTCCACCACACTATGTTTTGAAAAGAGGGCGAAAGAATGCTCAGAGTAAACCTTCGAAGGAAAACTATGGTTTTTCTGTTGTAGACGAAGATCTCAAATTCACCGTGTCAATAAGGTACAAGTCGCTTTGTCAAACTTTATATAAATCACCCGGGATGCCTTGTACGCTCTGGACTAACTCGGAAGATCACGAGAGAAAACAAAAATTGTAACATTTTTATATTCAAATTATATACAAATAGTAAAATAATTAATAGTTTCAATAGTTAGAATAATTATTTAGTTAAACGAAAAATGGATTTAAATTAGTTATGCAAATTCTAGCATTTTTCATGTTGGAATTTTTGTCAAATTCGAAAGTATATAGAAGTTGTTAATGTGCAAACTTAACCATTTTCAAATTTTGGCGCTAAAAAATTTTGGCCGCGCAGGGTGCCACCGAAATTCGAAATTAGGTTTTGGTCCCGGCCCGTGGTACCAACCGGGACCAAAGGGGCTCTAGTCCCGGTTGGTGGCACGGGCCGGGACTAGAGGCCCAGGTGTATAAATATCTCGGCCCTCTCTCCAGGCCGAGCGACCATCCAGGACAGCGGACATGGCTTGGCGAAGCCCTGCCGGCGGCGGGAACGAGTAGGAAGATCCCGCCGGCGGTGGTTCCGACGGCGGGGTTGGGCTAGAGACACGTTGGACTAGGGACACAAATATATATTAAAAAAAGGCCCAGTAGCCTTGCTTACATATAGGGGGGCGGCGCGGCCACAGGCGGCCGGCCGTGCTTACATTATAGAGGGCGGCGGCGGCGCGACCACAGGCGGCCGGCCGTTTCTTGGGGGGGTGGGTAGCTTAGCCTAGGGGGAGGGGCGCACCGGCGCCGGCCTACTCCTCCTCGTCGAAGGAGATGCAGTGGTAGGGTGGTGCCTGCCACAGGTGGGCAGGCAGCTGGGGCGGGCCCGCCGGTGGCTGCGGAGGCATCAGGGGCGCGTGCGGCGGTGGCGGGGGCAGCTCCTCCGGCGACCATACGCCGCCGGTCCAGGCCCATGTCATCCCGTACTCCAGGCCGGGGGGCAACAGCTGTGGCAGCGGTTGGTCCTCGGAGGCCTCCAGGTCGGCGTTCATTACCTGCCACCAAGGGGCAGGCGCCGCAGGGGGCGGCATGGCTGCGCCGTCGGCGGCAGCGGCGGCCAGGACCGCCTCCCACCGCTTGACCTCGTCCTCGACGAGGGAGCGGCGGGAGGCCTCGTAGGCCTCCTCCAAGCCGGCCTGGAGCTCGGGGTCATCGTCCTCGGCGACATTCTCGGCGATGTCGTCCTCCAGGAGCCAAAGCTCCGGCTCCCTCCCCGGCGGTGGCGCGGGGTAGTCTTCGGTGCTCACCTCCTCGGCTGTGGGGATGTAGGAGCGGCGGCGCTGCTCGTGCTCCTGCTGGAGCCAGGTGGCCCAGTAGGGGGAGCTCCACGCGTACGCGCGGTCACTGAGGAGGGGGGCCGGAAGGAGCGCGCGCCGGCGGTCGATCTCCTCGCCCAGGGCCTCTCTGCTGGACGGGGCCGGCGGCACGGGAATGCGCTGCGGGTTCAGGTGCCAGCCGTCCGGAAGGTGTATGTCCGGCCAGAACACCGGCGTGGCGCGTTCCCAGTGCCACTCGGCCTCCTCCTTCCGGACGTACCGGCGGAAGCGCTTGCCCTTGGGCGCGGCGCGGGGCGGCGCGCGTGACGCCGGAGGCGGAGCGGGGACGCGCGGCTGCCCGCCGATGCGGACGACTCCCGGGCCGAAGCCGGCGGCGGCGGTGGAACGCCGGAGCGCGCGCCGCTCGAGGACCCGGCCTCGTGGTCGTTCCTGGGGCGCTTGAACCAGCGGGACATGGTGGCTAGGGTTGCTTTGGCTGGGACGCGGCCGGGGTGAATGGGTTGTACGGGCGGCGGGGGCCCTTTAAAAAGGACCCGGGGGAGGCTGGCATGCCAACCGGCGGCCGGAACGTGGCGGCGGTTGCAGGCGGCCATGAATGCGGAGGGGGGGGGAGCCGAGGCGTGGCGGCGGTTGCAGCTGGCCACGCACGCGTGGGGAAGTGGAGGGGGGCGGGAAGACGAGGCAGCCGTGGGCCCTTTGACCGTCCCTGTGGTCTTATTTTAAGGGACCGGGCGAGCCAGCCACTAGGCCGCTGGCCAGTGGCCCCTTTTGACCCCTGCGAACCGTTAACCGAATATAATAAAAGACGCGGGCCAGTGGGCCCTTTTGACCAAAAATATGGCCAGTGGGCTTAATTAAAGACGTGGGCCTGGACGCGGTTGGGGAAGGGGAGGCCGGTTGAGGATTGCGAGACAGGAGCCAAAAAAAACAAAACGAAAAAAAAACGAACCAAAAATTGGCGGAATATTTTTTTTTCAAAAAAGGTATCCATCCCGGTCCCTAAAACGAACCGGGACGAACTCCCTGGCCGTCCCTGGCCCAGGTTCGCCACGTGGGCCATCCTTACCATCCCGGGTCCTGGCACAACCGGGACCAATGGGGAGGGCCATTTGTCCCGGCTAGCCCATCCCGGTTGCACAACCGGGACAACTGGTCCTTACGACCCGGGACAAATGGCCATGTTTCCACTAGTGTAACAATGCGGACCCACAGAGGCAGCCGGAGCGGCGCCGTCCATGCATCCACTTCATTTCAGAGAACTATGGTTACAATGGTGGTTATTCTCAGCCTGCTCTTGAGTATATACAAAAATATATACTCGTGAGCAAGGTTTTGGTTACCGGTTGGTAAATCTAGTTACGGACCGGTAACCGGGTTTTCCAAGCACCCATGGGATTTATGCTTACCGAACAAAAAATCTCGATTTTTTTTGAAAAATTTGAATTTAAATGCCGAAACATAGAGAAATAGGATGTGTGCCCATTATTTGTGTACATCTCATGTAGTGTCACGGTCGTAACATAAAACTTTATTTGCCTTAGCTTCCCGGTTCGAGTCTCCTGCCTGTTCGTAACTTCTGGTATTATTTTCTTTTTATTCGTGAATAAATCTTTGTGGTTATCAAAAAAGTGGTCAGTGAGGTTCGACCCGCGGGAAAAAAGTTATTTTCGGGAACCAAAAACTTGCTCTCGAGTGAATCTTCGTACGGATACACAAACAGAAGTCATATTTGTCATGAGGGGAACAAAACGGTAGTTGCAACAATATCAGGCTTCAATACCATCAACACAACTGAGGAAGCTCTTTAGGACGTGGTAGCAAAAGCAGCCAGTGATTCTACATATGAAGTGGGAAAGTGGCCACCTAGTATGCATAGTTAATAAGAAGACATCATAGACTATGAATACCTCCCACCAACATATGAGGTGGTTATTCTCAGCCTGCTCTTGACGACATAGCGCTCCGCTGGCATTAATCATGTCCTAATTGTCGGTTATGGCATTGACTCCAAAGTTGTCAAATATTGGGGCTTTAAAAACTCGTGGATAGAGAATTGGGGATAGGACGGGTATGGGAGAATCCGGAGGTACTTCACTGAAAAGCGAGGTTTCCTCGGTATGTCCATGGATCCAGCCCTATATCTAGTTCAATAGCATCCGATCCGATCATGTTATTTTGGAAACCATTTACGTGCAAATTTAATATATCCCTCTGTTCGACTGGCGATTGGTAAAATGTCTCCACTATTAGTAAAAAACAATCCACCAGCTACTAGTTTTATTAGATGGAACAAGGTCGGATGCTCATGTAACAAGTTCTGTACGCCGATGGCCACCGTTGGGGACTCTATACGCCGGCGGGGAAGGGGGTGACGCCGACGGTGCCCCCCGTCGGCGTATGCACGACGTCTTGTAGTGAGAACATGATTTTGGAAGGGCTACAAAACATAGTAGGAGTACTACACAGCTCATAATCTCTCACCTTGGTCATTTTGGAAGTTGCTTTTCCCTCAGCCCGTGTATATGGGCTTCAACGGTTATTTTTATTTTACTCCCTCCGTCCTGAATTAATTGTCGTAGATTTGTCAAAATACCGATATATTAATACACTAAAATACGTCAAAATATATCCATATTTTCACAAATCGACGACAATTTATTCGAGATGGAGGGAGTAATTTATAACGGAGATACATGACTCAAATCAAAACAAACACGAACTAGCATTCCTATACCACTATGTTGTGGATAATTACTATATCTCGCTCTTACTTCCGGTAAGGCCCAATGTTCACTATAGGCAGCTGTGCAACAACGTAACACACAACTTCAGTGAACTCCTCGCAAATGTTATGTCTTTTTTTGAACAAGGGATGGGTTCCAAAGGACCTAGTAGCTGCTATGTTCCATTGCTGGGTAGAAAATTAAAGCAAGGTCTGCAACAGAGAGAAAAATACGACTAGGACCTAAACATTCACAAAAAGAGCCCTGAAATAATGTTTAGAAATGCGATCGAGTCCCCTGTTCTCCACCGAATAACTATGCTCTCCACACCATGGCCGCCATCACCAACGTTGGGAATAGAGCCACTTGACGCCTGGTCGGCGATGAATGCCGCCGCGGATTCGCAAAAGGGCCTCCATATTGACGCGCCCGCTAGGAGGTTGAAGAAGCTTCGGTGCACACTGCACCACAGCACGGAGCGGCCCCAGCGACCAAAGATAACAGCGGCGCTTCTTCGTATCCGTTGATGTACTCCGCCAGATGCAGCAGCTGCAAATCCCCAAATGTTATGTCATCTTGCCATATATATATATACTCCATAAGATTGCACGCTATATATATGGTGCATGCAAAGAATACAAAAGTTTCGTTGCTCTTCCGTCCAATTACATAGTTAAATTTCACCGACAAATTCAAAATATCCTGAATACGCTTTCTAGTACAACCCCTTGTAGACACCATATACACTCTAGTTTTTCTATGTATTTATATCATTCACTCTAAAAAATCTATATTGATATTCATTTGAATCGTACTTTGTTGAAAATTCCACCAAGATATTCCTCTGAATCGTACTTTGTTGAAAACCCCTTGTAGACACCATATACACTCTAGTGTTTCTATTTATTTTATATCATGTACTCTATGTTATATTTTCTCAAATTTTACCTTGCAAAAAAAAAATTCTCAAATTTATTAATTTTGCATGTTTTTTCTTAAATAATTGCACTTCTATATTTCAATAACTTATTTTCCACCATTAGTCCCACCTAAAAAAGCAAAAGGATTCCTAGATCAACACGTTGCACAATTGGTGAAATATAAGGATAAACATATGTCCATGCACTAATTATGACAACCATGTAATTGGCATAGACATACTTTTCTATTCCGATCACATCCTATAGTTAGTACCGTCCCAAAAAAAAAAAAAACTTCCTAGACTAATTAACGCATGGAACTAGCATCGCTTGGTCAACACAAGGAGGAACGGATATCCATGCATTGAGGACAACATGCATGCCACTGTTATCGTGGGCTTTCCCATGGATCTCTCATGTCCACACTTTATTACTCTCAACATTCTATATATACTCAACAATAGAGAACACCTCATACCCATCATATCTCTTGATGTTATCGTGGCCTAGTTGTAGTACTACACAACACAAACTTCTCACCAACAACTAGGCCTTCTCAACCCATCATATCTCTTGAAGGGAATATCAAGAATGACGCAAAATGTGAGGGCTGCGGCTATGACAATTCTTCTTGTATTCCTGGTGGCTGCTGCGTCAGCGACAATGGCAACTGTGGACGAAGCCTGTTGGGGACAGGAACCAGAACATTGCTTGCGCCCATGAACAGAAGGGGTGCCACTCATGGGTTGCCGGCTGCGTCGTTGTACTTCTTGGTAGTGGCTAAGTATTCTTCGGCTTCATGCTTGAGGGCTACAGCCTTTTCGGGCGAGGAAGTTTTGGCCTCCTTCATTTTATCAGTTCCCGCGGAAAAATATTTTCGGGCGAGGAAGTTTTGGCCTACTTCATTTTATCAGTTCCCGTGGCAAAATAGCTGCCCTTGCAATAGATATTGCAAAAACCTAGCTGCTGCAATAAGGTATTTTGTCGCGGGAACTGATAAAATGAAGGAGTCCAAAACTTCCTTGCCCGAAAAGGCTTCAGCCCTCAAGCATGAAGCCGAAGAATACTTAGCCACTGCCAAGAAGTACAACGACGCTGCCGGCAACCCATGAGTGGCACTCCTTCTGTTCATGGGCGCAAGCGATGTTCTCGTTCCTCCACATGTTTTGTTTATTTAGATCAATAATGTGGCATTCAAAATTCAATTTATGTGTCTTTGATTTTTCATCTTATAGATAAATAACTTCTATATTTATCACATAAACTTATTATGAGGACTTTGTTTCTCTATTTGTACTTTTGCTTTCCTGGTGTATAACTGTTTGCAACTGATTTGGCTAGCTATCCATTATGACAAAATTGTTATTATCTCTACTGCACGCCATTGCAAATGGTATTGTTTTATCGACAATCAATAGATTGAATCATCACAATCAATAGACCAATAAGGTATATCTCGGACATTAAACTGATAGTCTATTTAACTAAACGATATTTCTTAAAAAATTATGTTTCTCAAGTGTGGAAATACGTACTCCAAACCATGTATAATGGATGGTAAATGAATGAATTTTTTGTTGTTGTGAAGTCATAAAAAAGAGTAAACCAAGTTGATCGTGACATTTTAGGTGCTTTCGACGAGACGGATACGACTTCCCTCAAATGTAATGGGTGATATATGGGTGGCCCCGCTTACCATCTGGAAATGGAAATGTCAAACGAATTGAAATGGAACTACGGAAGCTGTGGTTGAGCTTGTCTGTCATTGACCAAGGATGGTCGGCTTATCTTTTTATTGGGGTTTTCGTGTGTGTACTTGTATAAGATTAGCCGCGGCCAACATAATGGGACGCCCCACGCGTCTGCTCAGTGCGCTGCACTGCGTGCTGTTGTGTACATGGACAGATGCATCTGCCTAATTTCAGTATGCCACTCACATGTCGATATCATACATAATATTGCTTACGGGTTCAAGATCTAAATATCGAGAATCTTTTTTTTGGTGAACGTAGGATACGTGAAGACATGCATGTGCACATGCACAATTCATAGAATAGACACAAATTAAGTATGGCAGTTGAGTCCATGGGGAAAAACATGTGATGCTATGCGTACGATAATATGTGTACGGTTTTCGTACGACGCCGCATGCAGTCCGTTGATGAATTGCTTTTAGCGCAGACGTCAGATTTCCTATCATACGCGGATCGTACTAACAACGTCGTACATAGAGTAGTTCCGAAAAAACAATACTACCATATAGTAGTGGACAATATTTGAAAATGTCCACGCAATCTCAACCTACGCGCGTTCAATCGAGCCGACCATGCATAGAGTAGGCCCCCAGAAAACCGCAGTACTTTTCCTGGCCTATTACCTATACGAAATCTCGATTCGCCCTAGGGCGTAGCCTAGTAACGACCCCTCTTCTCCATCCCATGCAACACAAATGAGTACTCCCTTCGCTTTTATTCTACATTCTGGGTCATGATTTTGTTCGGAAATAATCTACATTCTGGATGGTCCCCACCCTGGTAATTAAGAGGAGAGAGAGGCTACACACCATGCATGCATAGAGATTGGCCAAATTATATGGAATTTGCATGCATTGCATTAATTAAGATTGGTTTAACCAATAGGATGATTTGTTTCTTGTGAGACCTATAATAATGATGCATAGGAGCTTGTGCAAAGTGCTACTAATAAATGGTATCCTAATTTGTCTGAATTTTCCCAAGTTGTAGATTAAATCCGAACGGAGGGAGTAGGAAACAAACAACTCGAACCCCATTCTTCCCGCCCCCTCGGAGCTAGGGGTACGCGTGTCACCGGCTCGCCGCCACGCCATTCCTTTTTCGCTAGTTCCGGGCCGCAAGCTAGCCGAATGGCCAACATAGGCCGGCGCAGTAGGCGCTGAATCTAGTGACGCACTGATGCGCCTCTGTAGCTCTGCTTCTTAGTCCAGTATTGCCTTGCTAGACTGCAGCCCCCTTCCGAGCTTGGTAATGTCTACCCAAATCTCAATGTCTTCAATTGAATTGAGCCATGGACTGTCCATAGTTGAGCCGATTTAACAATTTTGTGTTATCAATTTCATGTTTTAGAAACAAAACATGAAGAGATTTTATTCAATAATCTTAACATTGAACAAATCAGCAACAATTTTGTGTTATCAGTTTGTAGTTTTTAGTATCATTTTAGATTTTTTTTTGTCGTTAAACAGTGTACTACTCCCTTCGTCTCAAATAATTGTCTCAAAGTTGGACAAAAGTGGATGTATCTAGACATATTTAAGTGTTAGATACATCTATTTTTGCCCAACTTTGAGACAATCAATATGAGATGGAGAGAGTAGTAGGAATTATGTGTTTACCTTCCCAAAGAAATTGTACTATTATATGTGTTTTTTAGTCGAGTTTTTTGCCTTTATAGTTTTTGGCTTGGGGCTTGGTCAAATCCTCGCTCAGCCACTGCAAGGACGGTGCATGTGACATGCATGCATGAGTCTATGGACCATATGCATATTTACGCAGCTAGCTTAAGAGTTAGCTTCAGTTTGTGGAGGATAAAACCTTTCATCAAACTTCAGAGTTTTGTCGTTTAAACTTCAGAGTCGTGCTAAAAATCCATGTTTGTCATCGCAAACTAATGAAAACCAGACTCTACATATACTGAAGTTAACTCTTAAGCTTCATCAAATGTGTTTTACCAATGAACATTTGAAGTTCAAACGACAAAAACCTGAGGACATATGAGCATTTGAAGTTCAAACGACAAAAACCTGAGGACATATGAGCAAATTTGATGAAAGGTTTT
The DNA here is from genome assembly GCA_028641055.1 of Alopecurus myosuroides. Lineage (NCBI taxonomy): Eukaryota > Viridiplantae > Streptophyta > Magnoliopsida > Poales > Poaceae > Alopecurus > Alopecurus myosuroides. The sequence continues at coordinate 322,206,008 of CM054062.1, forward strand.
CTCGTTTGAACTTCAAATGTTCATTCGTAAAACACCTCTACATATACATTCATGTTTAATTAGTAGTAGGATCCTATTCCAGAAAAAAAAAATCTTGGAAACCGGCAGGACCGGAGCACTGTCTTCTCATTAATATCCTTAAAAAGTAATATATGTATAAGAGAGGTTACACGTTTTGAGGGGACGTGTCAAAACTACCGTGGCAGCTAGCACAGTAGTTCCTGAACGCGCCAAACACTGCTTTATGTCTTGGGCTTGTGGGAGCATGCATATGCATGTGTGGTACTGGGTGATGAAATCGCGAGTTGTGCAATCTACAAATACCTAAGAGCATGTCTAACAGACCCCCTAAATGGCCCAAACCCGTATAATAACCGCTGATATACGGGTTTGGGCTCTACCCGGCCATCTAGCAGACCCCCTAAATCGACCACCCCGGACGAATTTTTACAAGTTTCGGTATGGGGCGGCCCGTCGACCCCTACATGTGCGGGTCGGGAGGAGATGTAGAGGGCCAACCCCTCACCATTTCCCCAACTGCGCGCGAACCCGTTTCAGCCCTCCCAACCGCCGCCGCCGCCGCCGGATCTCCGCCGCCTCGCCCTCCCCGGCCACCGCGTGGCCAGATCTCGCCGGCATGGACCTCTCACAAGCCCCTCCGACCACCGACGATGCACCGCCCATGTCTGAGGTGGTGAATAATGTCTCCGTCGACATCGTGAGTGGTCAGCCGACCTCCGCCGAAGTCGCGGCCGTCATCTCCGCCACCATGCCGATGAAGAGAAAGAGGACCCCGAAGATCTTCTTCGACACACCGGCGGCGGTAGCAGCGGCGGCGACCACTACTGCTCCCGCCAAAGGGGGCCGGGTGAAGAAGTCTGCGATGAGGGGGCCGCCGCCAAAGGCGAAGAAGGCCGCGACGCCTGCAGCGTCCGTTCCGCCCACGCAGGTGCTCGACGAAGTTCCCGCGCCGCCCGTTCCGCCTGCGCCCACGCCTTCCTCTGCTGACGCCCGCGAGGTGCTTGACGAAGTTCCCGCGCCGCCCGTTGCAACAACCTACATGGCCATGCTCAATGATTCAGCGGTGGATTTGGAGGCGGGCATTGGTGCTCGACAGAATATTCTGTTTTACGGGGTGGGGGTACGGGGTCTGCTAGCTCGCACGAGTTTTCGGCCGGCGAAAAGTGCATACAGGGCCCTCTACACGCATTTTAGGGGGCGAAAACATAAGGGGTCTGTTAGACATGCTCTAAGGCCTTGTTTACCTCTTTTTATTTGATGGATTGGAAAGTTTGGAGTTGGGAGAGGATTTGGTGATCACCAAATCCACTCAAATATTCTTCCCACACAACACACTAGCAAGGGGTAGAGTTTTCAATCTACACAAAAATAAGGTGATTGGTGGGGTATTTGTTAGGATTATCCACTCTAAAACCGGAATAGTAAACGGACCAGTGTAGATTTTTCGGGATTGGATAAAATCCCCTACGTTTCCCTATAATACACTACAAGCAAACAAGGCCTAAACGCTAGAGATGCAAGTGGGTGACGCTCTTTTCATCAACGGTCGCTTCAGTCGGAAGCCTAGGAGGGCTACCATTGGCTAGGCGTGATCAATTTCATGACTCAAAAGCTGACTTGTTCCTGGCCAAAAAATTTAAGGATGAGCAGATGAGTTCAATCCTGGTATAGAAACAAACCGGGCAGGGTTCAAATAACTTGCCTGCATTTATCACTGCGGACATCCCAGAGTTTTCAGCATGGCTTGCCAAGTTCACTGTCTGTGAAACTGCAGCAACAAGAGCACCTGCAACGAGTTCGGCAATTAGAAATGCAGCAGGTACAGGTACTGATGAAGTGTAAGGAGCACCATCAAACAGGTACTAAAAAAATGAACGAACCAACACAAGATCGGCAATGGAAAGCTTAAGGAAAAGAAAAGGTTCCCCAACATAGATACTTAATAAGATAACTTATGTCATTAGGGGCAGACAATGTGCATATGAATCATACAGCAATTCGGCAAGCGTTGGGACATGATGAAGCATGACAAGGATTAAAGGCACGTAGACGTAGGTTGTAGATTGAAATTGGCGAATGGAGTTTTGGAACATAAGAACAATGGCTTGCCATCAATGAAGCAAATATAATTGTGATGATGCATATACCCCATGCGCTAGTATATTTGGTATTCTTGGTACATTGGAAAACTCAAGGGCCCCTCGATAGATAGGGGCAAACAATGCACTGCTAGATATTACATTTGGCCAGCATGAATTAAATCCAACTGGCCAATATAAAAACATAGAGCTTTTGGCTATTATTGGTCACCTATAAGATATATTTATGAATTTTAAAAAACATGCCTACACATTGTTGTGGCCAATCTCAACAATACATAAATATCGTCCCATAACCCACTGCTATATCGTTGGTTCGCCCCTGATTTCAAGAATCAGTGGTGCAGAACCACGGATGGAGGTTAATCCTGGTATGGAACGATCAATGGTGTTCGGCTAATATACCTGCATTTTCCAATGATGAGGTCCCAGACATGGTGTGAGAGGCTGTAGCACCAGGAACATCTGCAGTGAGCTGAACAGTTAATAATGGAGCGAGCAGACAAGCACTGATAAAGTGCGAAGAACATCGTCGAGACAGACAGGGATGGTAGGAACTAGGGTTCTACCGTGTCTAGGGCGTAGATTGTAGGGGAAGGAGGGAGTTGAGCGCGGCTGATCTCGCGGACGCCGGCGGCTGGGCGCCGTCGTGCGAGAGGGAGAGGAGGCGCAGGGAGGGGGTGCGGCTAGGGTTAGGGTTCCGGCTCCTCGGGGAGCCGGCAATAGAAATATTCTTATTGCTTGTACGTTCAAGACCTATTACAATCTATATATAAAGGGGAGACTGAAATAGATAAATGGGCTAAGCGCCCTAGGGTGACCCACGGTTGGGCCCCCTCCTCCTATATGTGACTCCGGTCATAACATCTCTCCCCGCCTGCACAAACAGCTCGTCCTCGAGCTGGTAGTCGGGGTAGTGGAGGCTGAACTCTTCGCGCTTCTCCCAAGTGGCCTCTTCCTCCGAAAGGCCCTCCCACTGGATCAACAAGTACCAAATGTCGCGACGGAGTTGTGCGCGCAACACCTTCGCGGGACTGGGAAGTAAGCGCCCATCCGATGTAGGTGGTAGCGCCGGTGGTGCCGCCGGTGGTGCCCCACGGTAGGGCTTCAGGAGTCCCACATAAAAGACGTCATGGATGCGGGCGCCCGCCGGCAGCTGTAGGCGGTAGGCCAGTGTCCCCACGCGCTCCAAGATAATGAAGGGGCCTGCGTAGCGCGGACCAAGCTTGCGCTTCGCGCGTGGGTCGAGCGACTGCGTGGATCGATGAAGAAGACGCAGCCATACCCAGTCGCCCACTGCATATTCCACCTCGCGATGGTGGCTGTCGTAGTAGTGCTTGGCCAGCTGCTGGGCTTGCACGAGGCGTTGCCGCACCTCTGCCAGCATCTCGTCGCGGGCACGTAGGAGCTCCCCCGCGGCCTCCGTCCGAGCGGTTGCCGAGTCGACCGGAATAATGGGCGGTGGTGGGCGGCCGTAAACCACCTCAAATGGCGTGGCGCGCAAGGCGGAGTGGTAAGAGGTGTTGTAGCAGTACTCCGCCCATGCAAGCCAATCCACCCATGCGCGAGGACGATCACCTGTAACACAATGCAAATACATAGCGATCACTTTGTTAACCACCTCTGACTGGCCGTCCGTCTGAGGATGAAACGCCGTGCTGAATCGGAGCTTCACCCCCGCCATCCTGAAGAGGTCGCGCCACACATGCCCCGTGAACACGGGATCCCGATCACTGACGATCGATGCGGGAAAGCCGTGAAGACGAACAATGTCGTCGAAGAAGGCACGTGCCACGGACGCGGCTGTGTACGGGTGACCGAGCGCGATGAAGTGCGCGTACATGGAGAAGCGGTCGACCACCGTGAGAATGACAGACTTGCCGCCCACCTTAGGGAGGCCCTCGATGAAGTCCATGGAGATGTCGGCCCAGACCTGTGAGGGCACCTCTAGCGGCTGCAACATCCCGGCGGGCCGCAGGGTCTCCGTCTTGTTGCGCTGGCATATCTCGCAAGAGCGCACCCAATCACGGACTAACGCCCGATCACTCGGAATGTAGAATTCGGCGCGGAGACGGTGGAGGGTCTTCTGGATCCCCTCATGGCCCGACGAATGGGCAAGTAGCAACACCTGATGCCGAAGGTCGTCGTGGTCGGGAACGAAGATGCGGCGCCCATGCAAGAGGAGTCCCTCCGCAAGACGCCACGGTGCGTCGAGCTCGCCCGCCTCTAGCTGCTGCCGCAGGAGCTGGGCATCCGGCGCCTCCGTCGTGGCCCGGCGAATGGTGTCGAATAGGGCGAAGGAGGGCCCCGAGCGGATGCACATCAGCGTCCCCTCGGAAGCGTCGGCGTCGTCGGTAGTGTCGCGGCGCGAGAGAGCGTCGGCCACAGTGTTGAGGCGCCCCGGGCGGTACTCCACCGTGAAGTCAAATCCAAACAGCTTGCTGATCCATTGATGTTGTGGTACTGTAGATAGCCGTTGGTCCAGCAAATACTTCAGGCTGTAGTGATCCGTGCGGATCAGGAACGAGCGCCCCCAAAGGTAGGGACGCCAATGCCGCACGGCCTGCACCAAACCAATGAGCTCATGCTCGTACGCCGCGAGCTTGAGGTGACGTGCGGCGAAAGGCCGGCTGAAGTAGGCGAGGGGCCCCTCGCCCTGGTGAAGGACGGCGCCAAACCCCACCCTGGAGGCGTCGTAGTCGACCATGAACGACCGCGTGAAGTCCGGCATCTGGAGAACTGGGCCCGTCGTGAGGGCCCCCTTAAGGGCCTCGAATGCCGCGGTGGCCTCGTCATCCTAGGCGAATGCATCGCGACGCAGCAGTCGCGTGAGCGGTGTCGCGATGAGGCCGAAGTCCCGGATAAATTTCCGGTAGTATCCGGCGAGACCCAGGAAGCCGCGAAGAGCGTGCGGCGAGCGAGGTAGCGGCCAAGCCGTGACGGCCGCCACCTTGTCGGCGTCCATGGCCACCCCCTCGGCGGAGATGACGTGGCCGAGGTAGGCGACCGATGTCGTCCCAAACGAGCACTTCGAGCGCTTAAGGTGTAGATGATGCGCTCGAAGCTCGTTGAAGACGATGGCGACGTGCTGTAGATGCTCCGCCCACGAGTTGCTGTAGATAAGAATATCATCAAAGAAAACGAGCACAAACCGACGTAAATAGGGGCGGAGGACGTCATTCATCAGGGCCTGAAACGTTGCTGGGGCGTTGGTGAGGCCAAAGGGCATAACCACAAACTCGAAGTGACCATGATGAGTCCGGAACGCCGTCTTGGCGATGTCGTCCGGGTGCATGCGCACCTGATGGTAGCCCGACCGGAGGTCGAGCTTGGTGAAGAAGCGCGCCCCATGGAGCTCGTCGAAGAGCTCATCCACCACCGGAATAGGGAACTTGTCCTTGAGCGTGAGTGCGTTGAGGGCGCGGAAGTCGATGCAGAAACGCCATGTGCCATCCGCCTTGCGGACGAGCAGCACCGGCGCGGAGAATGGTGATGTAGAGATCCGAATAATGCCCGCGGCGAGCATGAGGGCGCACTGTCGCTCGAGCTTGTCCTTCTGCAGCTGGGGGTAGCGGTACAGTCGTACTGCAACTGGTGCCGTGTCCGGTGCGAGGTGAATCCGATGGTCATACGCCCGGACCGTCGGAAGGCCGTGCGGCTCGTCGAATAGGTCGCCGTGCTGCTGCAGGAGGTGAGTGAGCAGGGGGTGCTCAGCGTCGGGGTCGGCCGTGGTGAGCTGGAGCTGCGGTGCCGGGGTGGCGCCCCTAATGCCCTCCCAACGGACGCGGCGGCCCTGACGAGAGAAGGTCATCGTCAGTGCGGCAAAGTCCCACAGTATTGGACCCAGTGTCCGCAAGAAGTCCACGCCGATGATGAAGTCGAAGCAGCCCAAATCGATGCCGGCGCACGTGATGGTGAAGTGCTCGTCGCCGATGGATAGCGGCACGTTCCGCGCCATACCGTGGCAGCGAAGGCGATCGCCGTTGGCCACGGTGACGCGGAGGTGATCGCCGCTCGTCGGCTCGAGACCCAAGCGGCGCATCGTGGCCGCCGGCAAGAAGTTATGCGTGGAGCCGGTGTCGAGGAGGGCGACGAGACGCTCGCCCAGTATCGTCACTGGCAAGAGCATCGTCTGCTCGTTGCGGATACCCGCCAGCGCGTAGAGCGAGACCACGCACGCCGTGGCCTCGACTGGTGGATCGGCGGGTGTGTCCGCCTCGCTGTCGTCGACCGTCTCCAAGTAGAAGAGGCGCGGGCAGACGTGGCCCGGCGCGTACGTCTCGTCGCAGTTGAAGCACAAGCCGAGGCGACGGCGCTCCAATTGCTCCGCTGGGGTGAGGCGCCGGAACGTGCGCGGCGCAGACGCCGGAGCGGTGGTCGGCGTGGTTGGCGGCGGCGGCCTTGTGGCCGGCGTGGTCGGCGGCGGGGGTCGGGTCGGCGGTCGTGCGCCGCGGCTCGGGGGACCCGGCTGCATGGCCTGGGCGCGGCGCTCGTAGGCCCGAGCGTAGTGCATCGCCGTCTGCAGGTCCTGGGGGGCCTGTAGTTCCACGTCCACCCGTATGTGGTCCGGTAGACCGCCGATGAAGAGCTCCGCACGCTGCTGGCCTGTCACGCCCGGGGCGTGGCACGCGAGGGTCTGGAAGCGCTCGGCGAAGTCCTGCACCGTGGATGTGAAGGGGAGGCGCCCAAGCTCCGCCAGGCGGCTACCGCGAACAGGCGGCCCGAAGCGAAGGAGGCATAGCTCCCGGAAGCAGTCCCAGGGAGGCATGCCGCCCTCGTCTTGCTCGAGGGCGTAGTACCAGGTTTGGGCCGCGCCTCGAAGGTGGTAAGAGGCGAGCCAAGTGCGATCCGACGCCAAAGTGCGCTGCCCGCGGAAGAACTGCTCGCACTGGCTGAGCCAGTTCAGGGGGTCCTCCGACCCGTCGAAGGTGGCGAAGTCGACCTTGGCGTAGCGGGGTGGTGGCGGTGAGGTGGTCCCGTGGCCGTATACCCCAGCGCGGTCCTCCTGGGGGCGCGCAAAGCCCCCGGCGGTGGGACTCGGGAGGGTGGGCAGTGGCGGTTCCCCGGCGGCGGTGTAGACCGGCGGCGGTGTCGACTCGGCGAGCCAAGCTGGCAGCGGTGACGGCGACGGGGGGAAGCGTATCTGGTTGATCGGAACGCCCCCCGGCGTGGTGGAGCCCGGCCCTCCGGTGGCGGGTGGTGGCCAGTGCGGCCACGGCGGCGTCGAGGACGGCTGCGGCTGCAGATGCCCGACCGAGAACGCCGGCGGCCAAGGCGGCGGTGCCGGCCCGGTGAAGATCGGGTGCTGCGGTGGCGCTGGGGGCCCGTGGGAGCTCATCAAGAACACCCGGATCCCCTGGACGGCGGTGGCGAGGTCGTTGATGGCCCCGCTCAATTGCTCGGGGAGTAGACGACAGGCGCGGCGGGGGCGGCGGCCGTGGTGGCGGCGGCGGCCGTGTTGGTGGCGGCGGCCGTGGAGGCGGCGACCGTGGTGGAGGGCGGCGGCGGCGGCGGCGCAGCGGGCGCGGAGGTGAACGGGGACGACGACATGATCGAACAAGTGCTAGCTGATACCAAGTTGGTAGGAACTAGGGTTCTACCGTGTCTAGGGCGTAGATTGTAGGGGAAGGAGGGAGTTGAGCGCGACCGATCTCGCGGACGCCGGCGGCTGGGCGCCGTCGTGCGAGAGGGAGAGGAGGCGCAGGGAGGGGGTGCGGCTAGGGTTAGGGTTCCGGCTCCTCGGGGAGCCGGCAATAGAAGTATTCTTATTGCTTGTAGGTTCAAGACCTATTACAATCTATATATAAAGGGGAGACTGAAATAGATAAATGGGCTAAATGGGCTAAGCGCCCTAGGGTGACCCACGGTTGGGCCCCCTCCTCCTATATGTGACTCCGGTCATAACAAGGGACTGCAGTCCTGTATTACCATGCACATCAAGACTGACAGGGACTGCAGTTCTGTATTATCATACACGTCAAACTAACAAGGAATGCAGATTTGGAAAGTCAAAGGGAAATGTGCTTTTACTATAGGTAGTTCAAAAATAACTTCTACAAAACAGAGCAGACAATGTGCATAAGAAAGTTAAGAACCAAAAACTTTGTGTCGCAACAGAATGTAGATCTTCTTAGGTACTAACAGGCATTTACGCCACAACACAGGAATATACAAAACATAACCCAGTGGAGCATTTTAAAAGCAACAAATGGTGAAAAATGACTGAAAGGAAATAATAAAATTGGTGAAGTAAGAACAAAAATCTAGTTGTAACAAGCATGTGAATGATGCATGTCCACATAAGCTATGGTCTCGAAATCATATGTGAAAAGTGTAAAGCTGAAAGAGGAGGAACCGCTAAAACTGATTTGACAAAATGATGTGCAGGCGTAGCCCAAAAATATTTAACAATTTAGATAGGTAGTGGTTATCCCAGATAATAAGCGGGGACAATGACAAATGAGTAAGACAAGGCTACGTACCTTTGTTCCCACTTAATTGAAGTTTCAGACTACCAGCTTGTAAACTTTCATCTAAAGGTGACAAAAGTTGATTAGATTATAATATTATATACATACACATGATCAAAGAGATTTTCTAGATAGAAACGAAAACCAAAGGGGCTCATAGCTTGCAAGTTTGTTTCAGCTACCAAATGTATGTGGACTAACGGTAAAAATACAACAGACAACGAGAGCAGAGGCTAGTTTTACCAATAATATCTACCAGCCACTTCCTTGTCTTGTCTGTCAATCCTGCCAACAACAAAAGTAAACAATGTTTTTTACCCTCACAGATATATAGAGTATATTGGTTAAACAAAGGATGCTTGTAAAGAGGTATCGTACTGGTGTTTATTTCATGACTGCGAGTTGAGGATGGTAGCCTGCAATTTTTTTGTCAAAAACCAGCAATAAGAGCAGAATCTTTAAATTCGCCGGAGTACTATGTTTTAAGATCATATTTTTACCTCTTCTTGGTCCAAAGGAAAATCTTGGTTAGAGTTTTAGCTCTTGGCTGGACTTGTTTCTTGACTCGCCTCTGTCGGGACCTAGCGAAACAGGGCAATCAACGTCAAAATTCAGAGTTAAACTTAGTAATGAAACCGACAGCCTCATGGAGTAGAATGGAATAGATCAAGTGAATGACCTGAATCCTAGGGGAAGTATATGCTGTGGCAACATTGATCCGCCGGGGAGTAGGGTCAGGTCTTTGAGCTCTGGAGCCTGAAAAACCAAGTCGTAGACGATCTGAGACGCCTTGTGACGAACGCGCTGCCAGTCCAGTGAGGCCCTGAACATAACAACATGTAACAAGAGTGAGCAGAGAAAATTAAGTCGATGGAAAATTGCAAGAAATTTGACGATGGATCTGTCCAAGTAGTACTCGCCTGAGTTGCGGGGACTTGAGCAGGGAGAACTGGATGGAGCGGATCCTGAGGGCGTCGGGGGAGACGGAGCCGTCGTCATGCGCGAGGCGCTGCGTGTTGTACATGTTGTTGAGGAACTTGAGATCGCGGTTGTCGACGCCGGCGACCATGCTGGCGTAGGCCTTGTGCTGCCTGAGGAAGTGGATGAACACGTTGGCCTCGTCGCTCCGCGGCTCCGAGGGCGGGCCCAGGAAGCGGGAGAGGTAGAGGACGGCGGCCTCCTAGAGGCCTTGCCGCACCAGCCCCGACTCGTTCACCAGCCTGCGCGCGGTCGACGAATTAAGCACGAGGACAGACGGCGGCGTGCGGAGATGGAGGAAAGGCATTACGTACCCTCGGAGCGTGTCGCCGAAGCCGTGGAGCCAGAGGTAGGTTGCGAGCCGGCGCTGGCGGCACCGCCGCACGCAGGGGTAGTCCACGACGGTGATGGCGTCGCCGCACTTACCCACGTCAGCGGGCATCACCGTCACGTGATCGGGGACGGAGCTCGCCATTGACCGAAGGCAAAGGCGAGACGGCTGCGGCGTCGGGGTTTGAGATTTTGGTTTGGGGAGAAGGAGCAGAGAGGGTTTGGGTTGGGGATAGAGCCGTTCTCTTTTATACCGTGTGCGTGCTCATGGCCCAACCTCAAATCCCTCAACCCCGAATGCCCCAACTTCACCACCTCCCCGAGAGCAAGCTGGACCCCACCTCTACGCCACTATTTTTTTTCTGGAAATGCCCCTCCATCTTTCTATAACTCGGTTTTGACCACCAGTCTGGGCCACTTTTTATTTTGCCCCTTGGTCTTAGCTCTCTCGTTTTTTGCCCTCAATTAGTGAATAAATTGTACTATATGTTTCAAATTTTACTTTTGGTGGGAAGTTGGGGGCTTTGGAGGTGATGGGGGTAAAAGGGTGAAGGGCAGCACATTTAAGAAGCCCTTTGTTGAGCGTCCCCCAGGGGATCGCTCCGCACGATCCTCCGCATCGTCCGTCGTCCGATGGTGACATGCATGATCGTACGGTGATGACCCTGCGTGTCTCCCGTGTGTCGTACTCTTCTCTAAGGATAAAAGGCGAAAAACAAATCTCACCCTCCTCACTCGTGCGCCTCCGTCACCGGACCTGAAACCAGCGCCCCCCCGCTAGTAGCACCAGGCTCCCCATGACCACATCGCAGCACCGCCATCGGCCCTTCGAAAATCCATGCGGATGAACCACCTTGAAGCACTGGGCACCATTTCTCACAGCACCAGCCGCCGCTGATGGCAGCGCGTCCATGTGCCTATGGTACAGCACCGCTGGAAGCAAGGCCCGGCGCTGGCGGTGCGTCGTCCATGGCCGGTAGCATCCGCAGCATGTCCCTGCATCGCCAGTAGCACGGACGGACGCCGACGGAAGCACCGTGAAACACCGTTTGAAGCATCGTCCGACGCCGGTGGCGGCGCCGTCGCCCTTGGCCGGTAGCATCTGTTGTCGCTTGTAGCAGCACGTCCCCGCGCTTGTGGTAGCACGGCCCGAAGACGCTGGGTGCATTTCCCGACGCTGGTGCCGCCCTTGGACGGTAGCATCGGCCGTTGCCTTAATTAGCAACTCCTTGTGCCTCTGGTAGCACGGGCCGGCGCCGGTGGGAGCATCACCCAACGCCGGTAGCATCGACCGCCGCCCTAGGTAGCTCGTCCCGCGCCTTTGGTAGCATGAGCCGACAGCGCTGGGAGCATCACCTAGCGCCGGCGGTGCCACCATCGCCCTTGGACGATAGCATCGGTCGTCCCTTCCGGTAGCACGTCCCCATACCTCTGGTAGCACGGGCAGGCGCTGATGGAAGCACCACCCAACGCCGGTGTCACCTACTAGGTTGTTCCCCGCACCCTTGCTAGTATCGGGGGACGCCATCTGTAGGCAGCGCTCGATTTCACCGCCGGGAAGAACTAGCTCATACGACCAAGGTGGTTCTAAGGTTCGGTGGAGAAGAAGATCTACAGTGGGAATGGGCCCTAGGACGACGGCGTGAGAGCGCAGATAAACGATGGTGCATCTGGTGAACCTCTCATGAAGTTGGGGGCAGAGGCAATGGCTTTCTAGAATGCGGGTGACTGGGAAGAAAACGATGGGGAAGATGACCCGCATGACTTGTTGACCGGTTCCGTGGACGCGTATGAGAGCCAATAATGAACACGTCAGGCCTCATGGTGGGTCCGGGTGGACGCGTGGCGAACGCTCCATACAGAGGACGCGAAGGATAGGATCATCAGGGGAATAGTAGTCTTTTCCATTTAAGAACGGCTCCAAGTCCCCCAAATCCTCTTCAGCTCCCTCCCCCGCACAAACCAAATCCCAAATTCAAAACCCGTCATCGATGGATGGCGAGCTCGGTCTCCGATAACATGACGGTGATGCCTCCGACGTGGGTGGGTACAACGAGTTCATCGGCCTCGTGGACTACGGGCGCGTGCGGCGGTACCGCCTCCGCTGGCTCGCCACCTATCTCTGGAACCACGTCGGAACATGCTCCGAGGGTACGAGCTTAAATTCTCGGGCGTACCAATGATGTCACACGCACTACATGAATGGCTCTATAGGCCAGTGGTATCTACGCCGACATCAATTTGTCGGGGCCGTCAGCGTAGGAGCGTAGTAGGACATCTCGACACTCCGGCCGTCGGCGTACAATAAGCCGTCGGGTAGATAACTAAAGCCCGACGGCCATCGTCGGCGTAGTTTCACTATCAGTGTATATATCTAAAGCCCAGCGGACACCATCGGCGAAACTACGGCCGTAGGCATACTCTGCAGGTGTGGCTACGCCATGTACGCGCCATTCTGCGTTGACCTGCTAAGATGTCGGCACCGTTTTTCCCTTAATTTTTACCTTAAAAATCCATGTATCACAGTTTCTACTCTTAATTTTTTATGTTATATACTTTTTTACTACTCTTAATTAGTTTAGTATGGTTATATTTTTGTAGCATTTGGTCAGCCCTAATAATTAAAGTCAGGAACCTTCATGGTTACCTAACCTAACCTTCGTGGTTAGGTGACAACACATGTCAGCGAAGGGTGTCACCTTATGGAACTAGTTTTTTTTTATATATTTTAACATTCCACCACACTTGTATACGTATTCTAGGGTCATATGCAAGGTTTGGAGGTATTTCGGTGTAAGGTTTGGAGGTTTCAGATTTTATAGGTGGAAACTCCAACTTCGGACGAACCGGAGGGAATCTTTGCAGAAGTTGTGATATAACTTTGTTTTTGGTGTTCTTCGGGGCTACCCTAACGCAACCAAGCACCTAGATGCACTTTCCTACCTCCTCTTGGCGTTGTTACCGGCTGCAGACGGATAAGTCTGGGTTTCTCCAGCGGGGCTATGGTTTCCCCGGAAAGGGGCTCCGGAGCGTCGGAATGCCATCAAAAGCTAGGTGGTGCCATATCACATGTTCATAAGTGTGTTTTTGGTATTAGATGTCCAAGATCCCACTCTGGGATGTGGGCGGCTTCACCGTCATATGCTTCTCTCTAGTTTGTTTCAGGACTTATAGATGTAAGCTCCCACTTCGGACGAACCGGAGGGAATCTTTGCAAGAGGTGTGGTATAACTTTGTTTTTGGTGTTCCTCGGGGCTACCCTAACACAACCAAACACCTAATTTCACTTTGCTACCCCCTATTGATGCCTTTATTAGTTGTAGACCCATAAGTCTGGGTTTTCTCCAGCGGGGATAGGGTTTCCCCGGAGAGGGGCTCCAGAGCGTCGGAATGCCACCAAAAGCTATGTGGTGCCATATCACATATGAACAAGTGTGTTTTGGGTATTACATGTGCAAGATCCCACTCCGGGATGTGGGCGGGTTCACCGACGTATGCTTCTCTCTAGTGGGTTTCAGGACTTATAGGTGGAAACTCCCACTTCGGACAAACGAGAGGTAATCTTTGCAAGAATTGTGGTATAACTTTGTTAGAGTATAGTATGGGCACCTAGATGGGGGTGAATATGTGCTTCGACCAATTTTAATTTTTCTCCAAATGAAGGCTTGACACAATATGCAACTACGGTGAATTTACCTATATGGCAACAACAACAAGATACAAGATATACAAACACAAAGTAAAGATAGGGAACAGGGTAACCGATAACAGAAGCACGCGGAGACAAGGATGTAATCCCGAGTTCCTTCCGTTGAGGGGAGTACGTATCATTGAAGGGGTGTGAGCTCACCATGAAGGCCTACTCAACGCCACAAAGTCCTCACCCTATTCTCCGATGAACCTCGCCACAAAGGCCTAGTTTACCTTCCACTATTGATCCCCTTTTAGGCGGGAATCGAGTCCTTTACAACAAGCTTGGGGCACACATCCACAATCAAATTGGGGGATCCCAAGAATCACTAAGAATCACCCGGAGACATGTAGACATGGTTAGGGAAGTTTGGGTTCTTGAAACCTGGAGGTTTCTTAACATATACCTCATATTTTGATGGACTATTAAGAAAGACACTTTTGACATCCATTTGTTGCAATTTAAAGTTGTGAGAAGAAGCATATGCAAGAAGGATATGGATGGACTCAAGACGAGCCACGAGAACATAGGTTTCATCAAATTCAATGCCTTCCAATTGAGTGTAGCCTTGGGCCACCAATCTTGTCTTGTTCCTCACAACAATACGATGCTCATCTTGCTTGTTCTTGGATATCCACTTACTGCCAATAACATTGTGGCAATCTTTAGGATTCTCATCTAGCTTGCAAACTTTATTACACTCAAAGTTTTTTTATCTCATCATGCATAGATTCCAACCAATCCGAGTTCTCAAGAGCTTCAAATAATTTCGTTGGTTCCACCATGGATATGTGAGCTTGATGCTCACAGAAGTGTTCCAATTTCTTTCTTGTGGATTTTCTTGTTTGAACATCATTCAACACCTTGTCATCGGATGCATCAATACGATTCAAGGCTCTTCTAATCTTTCGTGCACGACAGGCTTCGATCTCCTAATTATTGCGAGCAGGGATCACTTGATCATTTAGGTCCCCGTATTGACCGGTTTGTTGTTCGTGATCATCATCTTCAAGACTTGCTTCAACTTTAGGAGAAGAAGAAGAAGGAGGTTGATTCTGGCCTTGACCTTAACTAGCTTGAATGATAGGAATGATTGGTTCTTGCATAGCAACTTGGTCAACAAGAGGAGGGTCTTGAGCTTGTTCTTGGTTAGGTGCTTCACTTGCTTCCTTGCATGATCTTCTATTGTAGACGAGGGCTCCACTTGAATAGAGCATAGTTTTTCTCGATGCGCCACAAGGTGTCCCTAGATGGGGAGGAAAAATCCACACCCATCCTTCCTATGGCTTCTTGAGGAATTTCAACACCTACAATAGAAACATGAAATTGCGCCACTTGGGAGCCATCATTTTCCTCGAAAACCACACTACAAGATTCTATGACAATCCGCGAGATCTTTTCAAAGACTCTATAAGTGTGGGATTCGGCATCGTAACAAACAAATATACCCTCAATAGTTTTAGATTGGAATTTAGGCAACCGAACACCCTTGATCAAATAGAAACACTTACAACCAAAGACACGAAAGTAGGAGATGTTGGGTTTGTTTTGGTGAGGATTTAATATGGAGTCTTCA